>JAQGAO010000638.1:0-31413 GCA_034697705.1 Ommatoiulus sabulosus | reverse complement strand
TTATCAGTTTGGCTATACTGATATCAGTATAAAATGCACTGTTCTCAGTATGATTTTACTGATATCAGTATATTTTCTTACTGATCCTTCAACCAGGGATACTTTTGTCTAAAAATATCTTTAAAACCAATCATTTCATCAGGTCCCATGAAACCAAAAACATTGATATTGGATGTTTTATTTCAGAATTTAAATTGTACAGGAACTGCAGGCTCCTCAAAAACCCTAGTGGCTAGTTTTTATGATTAAATGTTTGCCTAAAATGATGGTTATTTGAAACAGACTACGAAGTGAAATAAATGAGTAGATTTTGTAATGAAATAAAAAGGATCTTCTTCCATTTTACCAACCATTGAGTGATCCATTCTGCTTGGCCTCTTTAGATTGAGCTTTTCTTAAGATACTATACAACTGTTAAAAAAAATACATTAAAATTAATTGAAATAATGAAAATCACACATCAACCTACTGCAGGTGACCTTGTTTCTATATTGGATAAATTTGCCATATGGACATTGCTCAATTTACGATTTTTGATCTGGTCATATTTTTTCAACCAGGACATTACCATAAACGGTATACAAAAATATAATTTTTATGCGCAAGAAACTGAAATTTTCAACTACCAGCCTTGGTTGCATCCATTTCTTCTTTAATAAACGCTGGTCCTAGAATTTTTAATAATAATTTATCAAAACAATCTTCATTACTTCGCATCTAATGTATATGGTTTGAATCCTAATATTGACGTCATCTTACCATCTATGAGATCACTCTCATCCTTCAAAGCACGATGATGGAGTTATAAAATAAACATAATTCCATAATTACAAATAAATTCTTTAATTTCGAGTATAAAATTAATTACTGAAAAACACTAACTTTTAAGGCTCTTTCTTAGCTTAGGCCTATGTCATTTTAAAATAATACAATATTTATTGTATTTAAGTGAAATGATTGTCAACATGTTGTCATTCATTTTTATTTGCATAAAAAAATGAAAATGCTCCACACGTAACACAATAGAGAATAGAAAAAAGCTAAATTAGCCAAATTGACCACATTTTTAAACGTGGGAATTTCCGAGAATTTGTAAATTCAATGTAGGACTATTTTATGTGGAAACAAATGACAAAAAAATAATTTCCCAAACTAAAAGGGAAATTACGAACAATATCGCGTAGCTAAGTGATGAGGTATTAATTGCGAAAGTCAGTATACAGGGTACCCAGTCCTGGCAAACTTGAAAAACCTGGAAAAGTCAGCGAATTTAAAAGCTCAGGGTCCATTCTCAAAATGAAATTATTTTCCGGTAAAAACTCACAAAATTTTAGATATTTTCCGAGGTCATCGGAATTGTTTCTACGTTTTCTCGATGACAAATTTGCAAAAATTTACTAAGTTTTCCCCGAGGACAAATCTTCCACATTTTCAACTATTTTCGAGTACGAATTCGTAAAATTTTCAACAGTTTCCGAGGAGAAATTGGCAAAATTTCCGACAGATTCTGAACACAAATTGGCAAAATTCTCAACCATTTCAGAGTACGACATTTACGTTTTCCGAAAACAAATTTACACAATTTTCAAAATTTTTCGAATACAATGTTTCGGACGTCAGATGTTAGGGAAGTGAGGGGGGGGGGGGAGGAGTCCTGATTGACCGGACACAATGCTGACAGTGGGTAGGGGGGAGTCCAATTTTGGGAAAATTTTGAGGACGTTCTTTTTGAATGGCCGTTTAAGATAATTTTTGAAAGTACTCTAAAATGAACCTATTAACCTAAGTTGTATTTATAGAAATCAATAAAAATATATAGAGCTCACGAGATTTGCAGCGTTTACACCGAACAAACACAGAAAAAACACCAAATGCCAAACTGCGAACATTTTTCAGCAAAAAACTGACAAAAATTCACCAAACTTCCATCCAACGAGAAAACGTGAATCCAACCGAGAAGTTGCCCAGTATTAAAATTGAAAAAGCTGCTACAAATTTTATTATGTTTGCGTTTATAAAGCAGCATGACATTTGAGGACTCGATGAAAGGGTGCAAGGTTAACTTCCTTCCCAGTCACACATTTAATTTCATTGGTCTGAAGTGAGGAAAAAATTTCGGGGAAAAACGCGTAAATCAGCCAATTAAAATGTAAAAATGAAGCTTCCTCTTAAGCCGTTTAATTAATTATAATATATAATTTACGCGCACGCCTGGATAGTTTTATTATAAGCCACGTTAAATACGCAGAAGTCTGGATAGTTTAACATTTATCTTAGAATTGAATAGATTAATTAAACAAAAGAAAAAAAGAATAAACGTCCCAATCAAATATTAAGTTTATACTAATGATCAAAAATTCAAATATGATTGATTTAAATCAAGAAATCTGCTGATGAAAGGCATGTCTTTCAATGTTGACCAGATAATGATCAATTTTTTAAATATGATTCATTTGAATGAAGTAATCAAATGATGAAAGACATGTCTTTCAATATTGATCAGATTATTATCAAAAATTTAAATATGATTGATTTGAATCAAGTAATCAAATAATGAAAGACTTGTATTTTAATATTAATCAGATATTGATCAAATTTTCAAATATGATTGATTTTAATCAGTAATCAAATGATGAAAGACGTGTCTTTCAATATTGATCAGATATTGATCAAATATTTAAATATGATTGATTTGAATCAAGTAATCAAATAATAAAAGACATGTCTTTCAATGTTGATCAGATAGCGAACAAATGATAAATCAATTTTAATCGAATGAAGAAATTTTTAAATAATCTTATTAAAATTAATTATCTTATATTTAAATATAAAATCAAAATTGATTAAATAGTGATTAAAAATAAAATAATGAATTAATAATAATTAAGTAAACATATTTTAATCGTAATTATGGAACAATAATAAATTATTAATATTTTGATCATATTGATGAAGCAATTAATAAAAAATTACACAAGTAATCAAATAATAAATCGATATTGATCAAATAATCAAATAGTAAATCGATATTGATCAAAAAATCAAATAATAAAATCACAATGAATTTATGGTCAAATAAAAAAATCATAATAAAGTATTTAAAGATGATATTGCAGTAAAATAATGATCAAATATTCAGAAATTGTTTCGAAAAGCAAACTATTATTTGTAATATATTTTATATGGCATTTTAAAATATATCGTTTATACATTTAAATATATCAAAATTGTATTTATTTGTGGGCAACACAATATAAATTGGAGAAATTTGAAAAAAAAGTAACGTTTTCTGAGAATGGCATTAAATAATAGCAACGGTAGAATATTTGAAAATGGTTTGAAATTTTTTTGTAAATTGATAATTTTGGGGGTAAATGTACAATTGATGAGAAAAAATGTTTATACTTTAGAGAAGTCAGTCACCAATATAACAATTTTACATAATATTATATAATTTATTAACAGAAATTATACATGTAACGATGCGTTTTATTTCAATATTATGATTACATTCACCATTTCATTAAAAAACAATACTGTATTTCAGTATTTCGTGTATACTAATTGAAATTGATTATAGTGATCTAGACTAGAATATACTATATAAAAACTAATACTAATAGAAATATAAAAAGCATTGATCCAAATCAGAAAATTGTATGTTTTTTTTTTAAATTGCAATATCTTCAACAAAATGTTTGAAAACAAATAAGTATTGGAATTAAAAATTAAAACAAACTAATTGATTGTATTTTTTTAAAACAAGTAATGTAAAATATCCATAAAATCGAATAGTATGGCTAAAATTATTTATGTATTTTGCTTCAAAATCTGGAAAACGTGGATAAGTACGAAAATTTAAACTTTAAAAAAAAATATAAAAAAGCGTATAGCTATTTCATTATGCCAGTAGCTAAAATTATACCATGATTATTCATTAGATATATATGATCACCTTTTGATTATATAATGATTACAAATTCAAAGCATTATGGATTCTGATTAAATGGTGATCATCTATATCATCTGGTCATCGGTTTGATGATGAAAATTAGCCACCATAAAATGTTGAATAGTTTTATTTTTTCTGCAATTAAACTGCGATAAAATTTAATTTTTGATTTTCAAAAACGCACCAATCTTTATAACATTAAATTACATTAAAATGTGCACTTTTTCACCATTAAAGAACGGTAGGACAAACATTACACGAACTTTTTAAATTAGGCCTACACTGTTTCTAAAACTATCTAAATGATCAGGTTTCCCACAGACCTAAAAAACCTGGAAAAGTCAGGGAACAATAGTTCACTTTGAAAAAGTCAGGGAAATTCAGGTTTTTGATGTTAATTATCACAATCCCCAATTATTGCATCCACATTGTACAGCTGTACGTGGTTAGCTCAGCCATTTACAAACTTTTTTACAATTTTGCAAAATTTCAACAGTTTTTGAAGACAAATTTTGAAGGCATATTTTGGGCAAATTTTTGGGGCGCTTTTTTTTTAATTGTTCCTTATTTTAATTGCACTTTTATGGTGGCGGATTTTCTCATGGGATTTCCCCTGAGAAAAGTGCCTTTTGACAAAAGGAGCACTTTAAGTACGCTGACCGTGGTTTATTCGGTATGTACGTTTATTTTTTTGATTAAGAAAGCAACTTTCACTTTCAAAAATGTCGTGCAGTTGCTTAATTTGTTTCAAAGAAATACATGTAGTAAAATTGCCACAGATTAATATACCGTACAAGGTATTTGTGATCGAATTAGCAATCATTTAACAATACAAGAGTCAAGTGAGCATTTTTTGCATTCGTATTGTTTGTCAATTGCACATTTCTTGCATTGTTTCAACAAATCTGGAAGATGTGGCTTGATTCTTTCCTGCACATTTTTGATCAACTCCAAGGTCTCCTTGTCACGTTTGCACTTATAAATTCGGTTGATTTTTTGGATATCCAGCTTGCTCAGAAAATCCCTTTGGCCAGGTTTTACACCTTGATGCGTTTTAGAAATAATATCAAAAATACGATTCTTGCTATTTTTCTTGGGATAATGCATAATTGATGCAAAATCGTATAGTCTTCGCAAGCATCTTGGATAAGTCCCCAGTCCCTTTTCTCGTAATTTAGACGATTTTTGAAAGAAAAAGATGATATATTCCATTCAACGTAGAAATTGGTGGTGGGTTGTGGTGGTGGAGGCCTTTAGGGTTTGCAGGTTACTACAGGAGCCGTAGGAACACCCTTAGGGGCTATTCAAAAAGGCGTTCCTCATGTATAAGGGAGTAGGGGGGATAGGTTGAGTCACGGACACAATGTGGACAGGGGGAGGGAGGGAAGTATGACCAACTCGGACGTCCACTTGATAAAAAAATGCCAAATAAGATCAGTTCCCAAAGTATAAGGGTCACCAAGAAAACCTAGAATAAAAACCGAGAAAATAAACAGTTAAAAACAACAAGAAACTCCGAAAAAAATAATTTGTGGTAAATATTCAGTCGCTTAGCAATGCAAAAGTCGAGAGAGTATCTTTCTGCATTCGTTCTGCTTGTCAGCCGCGCAATTATTGCATCGGTTCATCAATTTAGAAAGATGGGGTTTGATTCTTTTTTCGACGGTATTGATCAACTTATTATCTATCTCCGTAGCGTCGCATTTGTACATCCGTCGAATTTTTTTAATATCCTGCTGGCTCAGGAAAACTTTTTGACCAATTTCTACGTCAGCAGGAGGTGAATGAACAATTTTGAAAAGTTGATTATCATTGGAGTATTGAG
The DNA here is from genome assembly GCA_034697705.1 of Ommatoiulus sabulosus. Taxonomy (NCBI): domain Eukaryota; kingdom Metazoa; phylum Arthropoda; class Diplopoda; order Julida; family Julidae; genus Ommatoiulus; species Ommatoiulus sabulosus. Next base: position 25,636 of record JAQGAO010000638.1, on the reverse strand, counting down.
GATAATGCATAATTGAGCTCCAATCGTACTCTTCGCAGGCATCTTGGACGAGTCCCCAGTCTCGTTTTATGTAATGTTGTTCACCTTAAAAGAAGCAAATTTTTTTTATATATTTGGCATAACAACTATGAAAATATCGTAATCTTAATCGGATTCTTTACTGTAACTACAACTCTTCATCTGTGGCATAAAGCGAGTCTATTTATGCTTCAAAATGTTTTTTTACTTTTTTCTTACTGGCATGACTTTGGTAATATGTAATTTTAGTCTGTTGCACTATATATCGCAAGTTAAACAAGTGACAGTTATTAGGGATTATTCAAAAAGGATGTCCTGAAAATTTTCGCAAAATAGGACTTCCCCTACCCCCTGTCCGCATTGTGTTCGGTTTACCGACTTTTGCAATTTATAACCCAATTTATTTTGGGAACTGAGTTTATTTGGCATTTTTTCTGTAGAGTGGACGTCGGAGTTGGTCATACCCCCTCCCCCCACTTCCCCTGTCCACATTGTGTCCGTGACTCTACTTATCCCCCCCCCTACCCCCTACATAAGGACGTAATTTTTGAATGGCCCCTTACTTTATTTATGTGTCAGCAAAATATTTTTTTTCATCAACTGTAGTTTTAGTTGCCTGATAATATTCATATCAACTTCCATTAAAGCTTTTTTTTAGTAAATATGCATTTAGTATGATTTCTATGGGCCGGATTAAAGAGAATATACAGTTTATGGGGGAAATGTCTCAAAATCTGATAACAAAAGTATGTTCATGGCGTACGTCTTAACCGAAAACTTGTCATATCCGAGTTAATTTTAAAGGACAGGAACTGGAAATTAGTTCGTACTATGAGAAATTCGTATTAAACGATTTCTACTTATTGAGGTTTTATCGACTCAATGATATTGCATCGTGCATCGTACCAAGAGGTTGAGGGTATAAAGGTTGAAGGTATGAATAAGGCTTCGTATAATTCAAGTCATGACTTACCCATGCTTTTGAGATTGTCTAAAATTTGGATGTATTCGTTCTGATCGGGTCTTTGATGTTCGTGCATGATACCAACTGCGTGCAACAGTACATGAACTGCAGTGCCAATTCCTGAACCTATAGAGCATTTTTTCCCCAAAAATATTTTTTGCTCTCCTCCAACACAGCCAATGTACGATCGACAAACGTTTCTGAAAATAACATAAAAATAATTAGTTCGCAGTTGGGAAATACAATTTCTACTCAACATTATAGTTTTAGGTTTTGTGTGGTAGGCTTATTACATCCATAGATTTCTACTTTGAATAAATGTTTTGCCATACATTTCAAAATCTTAAACTTTCAAAATTTCAAAAACCCATGTTGAATTTTATATTTAAATCAAGAAATATAACACTTTTTAAAATTTTTAATTTTAAAAATTGAAAATAAATGAAATCTTCATCAATATCTTACCCATTTGTAGTTATGTTGATGTAGGGACCTTTCGTATTTCCAGCATAACTTTTAAATTTAACGCAAGTAGACTTCTCGATCACCGCCATTGCTACCCTTATCTGAGATCTTCTAATTACTATTAAATATTAGAACATCATTAAAATATTAGCCGATGCATCAAACTGAGGGATACATTCCTTTTAATAAGCAAAAAATAATGGGCTATTTTCAGCCATAAAATTTGTAAAAATAATAAATAATCTTACCATCGTAATTATTGGAAATCCTAAAAGGAATGGTTGCATTCTTCCATAATTTAACCTATTTATCGGTGAATTTAAACATGCTTCAACTTAATAAATTTTAATAATTATGAATGTCATTTTATTAATTTCAATCACGGTTAATTACCTCATTATCGTCGTTGAAAGAAGAATCCAAGATAACTTCATGGCCAATAGCAATATCTGCAAACAGGAATTTAATCAAAATTCGCAATAGCCGATTTACATATTTGTAATGCCTTAATAACCACGGTGAAAAGAAATTTAATAACGTAATTAAAAGAAATTTGAAAAAAGGCATTTCGTAAACTTAAAAAATTACTAACAAAAAAACTTTAAAAAAAACCTAGTTAAAAATTGTATATACATTATTTTAAAAATATCCTTAAAACCAATCATTTCATCAGGTTTCATGAAACCAAAAACATTGATCTTGGATGTTTTATTTCTGAAATTTTAAATTGATAAGGGCCTGGGCACCTCAAAAACATTAAGCTAGTTTTTACACGTTTCAATGTGCCTAAAATGATCGCTATTTGAAACAGACTACGAAGTCAATTAAATTAGTAGAATTTTAATGAAATATAGAGTATTTTCTTCCATTTTACTAACCATTGAGTGATTTATTGTGTTTAGCCTCTTCAGATTGCGCTCTTTTGAAAATATTATCCAACTCTGTAGAAAAAAATACATTAAAATGAAATGAAATAATTAAAACCGAATAATGAAATAATAAATTTTGACATACATGGACATTGCACAATTTACCATTTTTGGTCTGGTCACATTTTTCCAACCAGGATATTGTCATAAACGGTATACAAAAATATTATTTTCACGAGAAAGTAACTGAAATGTTCAACTTACCAGCCTTGGTTGCATCCATTTCCTCTTTAGTAAACGCTGGTCCTAGAATTTTTAATTATAATTTATTAAAATAATCTTCATTATATTGCATCTAAATATGGTTTAAATCCATATATTGACGTCATCTTACCATCTACGAGATCACTCTCATCCTTCAAAGCATGATGATGGAGTTATAAAAAATAGAAATAATTCCATAATTACAAATAAATTCCTTAATTTAAGAGTATAAAATAAATATCAGAAAAACGCTCACTCTTAAGGCCCTTTCTTAGCTTATATCATTTTAAATTTGTAAATTGCTTGGCAGTGTCGAATAAAGAGCATAATCACCATAGCAAAATTTTTATTGCAAAATTAACATTGAGAAATGTTAAAGTTTTGTATAAACGGACAAAAATGAATAAAATGTAAACTTTGCAAAATCGACCTATGAAAATGCTCTACATTTAACACGTTTGACTATAGAAAATGTTTACGAAATTCACCACATTTGTAAACTTGATAACTCGTGAAAATCATGTAAAATCAACGTAGGAATTTTTGTTTTGAAAATTAGCATTGAAAATTCAAAAAGAACACAGTAAAATTGTCATCCGAAAGTTTACAAATTAAAAAAAAAACATTGATCGCATTTTCATTGGTCAGTTTTGAAAAGTTTACGTAAGACGTAAACTTTTCAAAACTGACCAATGAAAATGCTTAACACGTAACACATTCGATATTAGAAAAAAGTACTTGACTATATAAGATAAGATAAGCGAAATTGACCACATTTTTAAACGTGGGAATTTCCGCGAATTTGTATAATCAATGTAGGGCAATTTTATGTGGAATTAATATTAGAAAAACTACAAAAATACAATAAAAGTAACTTCCTGAAAATTTACACATTTTGTGAAATTTATCTTTTAGAAAATGAGAAAGTAATCAAAAATGGACCTTAAAAATATTGAAAATATTACAAAATTGACTAAGGGCTATTTAAAAATAATGTCCTCATTTAGGGGCTGGAAGGGAGGGGGCGATTATGTCACGGACACAATGTGGACAGGGGGAGGGAGAAGGTATGACCAACTCGGACGTCCACTTGAGAAAAAAAATGCTAAATATCAGTTCCCGAAATAAAAGGAAAATTGGGCGCAATATCGCTTAGGTGATGAGCTATTAATTGCAAAAGTCAGTAAACAGGGTACCCTAAGTCCTGGAAAACCTGGAAAAGTCAGAGAACTTAAAAGCTCAGGGTCCATTCGCGAACTTTGCAAAATTTACATTTTTCTCGAGCATGCATATATAAACTCGCAAAATTTAAAACCTTTTCCGAGTCATCTTTAAAAAAATTTCCACGTTTTCTCGATAACAAATTTCTAACAATTTCAAGTTTTCCCCGAGGACAAATCTTCCACATTTTCAACTATTTTCGACTACAGATTCGCAAAATTTTCAAACGTTTCCGAAGATTAATTTGGGAAATTTCAAACAGATCATCGTGGTCATCGTTTCTGATTTTTCCACGTTTTCTCGAGAACAAATTTGCAAAAATGTCAAAGTTTTCCTGAGCACAAATTCTCAACATTTTCCACGTTTTTCTTGAGGACAAATATTCCACATTTTTCAACTGTTTCGAGTAGCCTACGGATTCGTAAAATTTTCCGCAGTTTCCGAGGAGAAATTTGCAAAATTTCCGACAGATTCTAAACACAAATTGGCCAAATTCTCAACCATTTCAGAGTACGACATTTACGTTTTCCGAGTACAAATTTGCAAAATTTTCTGAATTTTTGGAATACAATGTTTCGGACGTCCGATGTTAGAGAAGGGAAAGGGGGGAGTCCTTGATTGACCAGACAGAATGCGGATAGGGGGTAAAGGGAGTCCAATTTTGGGAAAATTTAAGGACGTCATTTTTGAATGGCCCCTAAGATAATTTTTGAAAGTACTTTAAAATGAACCTATTAACCTAAGTTGTAGTTACAAAAATCAATAAAAACAATAAAAATGTATAGAGCTTACGAGATTTGCAGCGTTTACACCGAAGAAACACAGAAAAAACACCAGTGGCAAAATTGCGAACATTTTTCAGCCAAAAACTGACAAAAATTAACCAAACTTTTATCCAACGAGAAAACGTGAATCCAACCGAAAAGTTGTCCAGTATTAAAATTGAAAAAGCTGCTACAAATTTTATTATGTTGGAGTTTATAAAGCAGCATGATATTCGAGGACTCGATGAAAGGGTGCAAGTCAACTTCCTTCCGAGTCACACATTCAATTTCATTGGTCTGAAGTGAGGAAAAAATTCGGGAAAAAACGAAGTCATGATCTCGTAAATCAGCCAATTAAAATAAAATAAAATTAGGCTATCTCTTCAGCTATTTAATTAATTAAAATATATAATTCACCCGAAGGCCTGGATAGTTTTATTATAAGCCACGTTAAATACGCAGAAGTCTGGATAGTTGAACATTTATCTTAGAATTGAAAGATTAATTAAACAAAAGGAAAAGGGAATAAACTTCCCAATAAAATATTAATTTAAAAATGATCAAAAATTCAAATATGATTCATTTGAATCAAGTAATCAAATGATAAAAGACATGTCTTTCAATATTGGTCAGATAATTATCAAAAATTCAAATATGATTGATTTGAATCGAGTAATGAAATGATGAAAGACATGTCTTTTAATATTAATCAGATAACGAACAAATGATAAATCAACATTGATCGATTGAAGAAATTTTTAAATAATCTTATTAAAATTAATAATCTTCTATTTAAATAATAAATCAAAACTGATAAAATAGTCATTAAAAATCAAATAATGAATTAATAATAATTAAGTAATCATATTGTGATCGTAATTATGAAACAAGAACAAATCATTCATATTTTGATCATATTGATGAAGCAATTAATAATAAATTACACAAGTAATCAAATAATAAATCGATATTAATCAAATAATAAATCGATATTAATCAAATAATAAATCGATATTAATCAAATAATCAAATAGTAAATCGATATTGATCAAATAATCAAATAATAAAATCAAAATCAATTTATTACAATTGAAACAATGACGACGACCAAATTGCTAAAATTTCTAGCGACGCGACGTTTCGGGACCATGTCCCTTTTTCAAGCTCTAAACAGAAACTAAATAGACAATATCATGTCACAAAATTAACATCATATACAATGAAACAAATTCCAGAGATTAGTCAATAAGTAACTGACATGAAAGAATGATCAGACATGTCACAAAGGCACTAAGAAACCTCTAAAAGCATTGCTGGGCACAGCATAGAAATATTCAATCATGCATCAATATTGATCTAAATTTAATTCAATTTTAATTTTAATTTTATTTTGATTTCTAATTTTAGTTTTACTTTGTTAACATGGGGCAACTAGTCGAAACATACATTCAGAAAACAATAAGAAAATTAATCTGCTTTGTCACTCGAGTCCCAAACTCATTGAAAAATCAACTAAAAATGTGTGTAAAACCATACGGAATCATAAATATACCTATCGTTTTTAACTATGCGCCTACTGGAGGATTTCCTGGAGGATGTAGGCGCATAGTTAAACGATAGGTATGTTTATGATTCCGTTTATGATGGTCGTCGTCATTGTTTCAATTGTAATATTGCTGAATGTTAAATTTTTCAATGCATCTTTAGCTATATTAAAGGAACATTTGTAAAATGTATGCGTCTAAAAATATATTATAGACAATACATTTTTAAATAAATGTTGCATATACAGTATTAATGTATTTCTTAGATGGTAAGTTAGCTATAGCTAACTTACAGGTGTGGAATGGGGATTCCTTTTGAAGATTAGTATTCTACCAGCAGCGCTCGTTGAATAGCCATTGGATAACCGAATCGTCATCAGCTCTGGCTGCCGGAAGTCGGAAAAGTCGATTTGGTTGGGACCGATAGCATCAGTATAATCGACGCCACAGATGGCGTGTCCACATCGTTTTGTCAGAATAATGGGCAAAAATTCATCAGCAATTAATTACTGAACTCGATCAAGGCGTTTGTCTCTTTTGGTAGAGCCTCATTATATTTCCGATTTTTAGCCGGGTGATCATCAGATAATCCTGGGTTGAATTTCAGGAGGGTTGATATGCATTTTATCTAAAATACATACTGTAACTCGGGGAACCAAAGCGTATTTGAACCGCTATACACGGTTATAATAAATGTTATGAAATTTCAAAAGATAGATGCCACTTAGAAACATCTACTCCTCTGTCCAGGAGAATTGGTCAAAACGAGTCCTCTATCTGCTCAATTTTCAATCGTTTGATTATCAGATCAGCCAATGTGATTTCAGAAGGGTTCATGCGCATCTAAAATACAAATGCGCGTTTGCAATTCCGTATCTAAACAATAATTACATTTACATGTGTAATTAACTTTCATAAATACATGTATACATTTGTCTATAAAAATTATTTATCAAAATGCATTTAGATTAATGTATTTATTATTACATTCGACGTTTCTAATATATTTTGCTCATCGGAAATGCATCGTTTGATTCATCGCGAATCACCATGCAGTTGTGGGATTATCGTCACATGATATCATTTAAACTGAAATGATTGGAAATGAAAAATGTAAAACTTCCTTATATGTTTCAATTCCCGTCTTTTTCCATAAAGAAGCTTTTCATTTCAAACATATGTACAAGTGTATACTGGCAGAAATTCCAAACTTTAAAAAATACCAAAAAATACAACAATGATCAACATAGCGAAAACCATTCTTTTATTGCAACGCCATTTTTCGAGTTTTTCAAATACACGTGGATAATGTGAAATATTTCATCTCTTTAAAATTACAAGATTACAATAAATGTTGTGAAATCTTCTTCCAGTAGGTTAAGCAAATTTAAACCAGTTGCAATTGCAAACGTTGTAACTTATATCGTTGGCCATGGAGCTATTGGTGTGCCAAAAAGTCAGTATTAAGTCTTGTATCCCGTAGATTTCACGTGTAACGGGAACGATCACCGTTACATAATTCTCCCAGCCGCCAGTGTATGGCAGGACGGCCACCGCAACGGGCGTAGAGTACGCTCCTTGAACTCGGACAGTGACATTGCTAGACTCGGTCGATGAATAGCCATTGGATACTCGAATTATGAATTGAATTGGCCGTCGAGCGGTGAAGTCCATTCGAGGATAAACTACAGCATCACCATAATCGATGCCACACAAGGCATGTCCTCCGGAGTCATCCTCAGTGTCGCAAACCGAAATGCCATAACTTTCATCGAAACCTTCAGCTTCAGTTTGCGAAAAAGCGTCCAACAAAGCGTCTTCGTCACAACTGATGTCCAGGGGTTTGATCTCAGGGTCAGCGTTACCGAGCGCTGCTACTGCCAACAACAATGGCCAAAACAAGAGTGTAGAAACCACCATCTTCATTCTTTGAAATTGCAATCGGAAAGTGTTCATTAAAAGAAATCAAATTGTTTTTATATAAAGCTTGAGACGATTACTGCGAGTGATTATCAGGTGAAGCGAGTTATCTATAAAGTTGACGATACGTTTGATGCGATTTATCACCAACTGGTTGCCATGGATGTTCTAAAGTAGGGATTCAATTTTGTATTATACGTAATCAGAGCAATGAACAAACTCAATACATCCATGTAATACGTAATTACAGTGAGGGCCAGTCGTGCGTGGCAACATGCTAAAAATTGGACGCGTAATACAGTATGTCCATACATGGAGTATTGTATGGTTTTATACATGTATACATGCACATGCATATGGTCAATATACACGTGAATTTCATTTCAATTTTTTGGACGAGCTCTATATTGTCCTATATATTGAAACATTCCCCACTTTTAAGTAACACACATTGAAATTTGAAACCCATCCCATTCCTGTTGGATGTTTTTATCTTCATCTCACCTATGATTCTTCAACAAGTTTCTATATATAGGTAATTTTTATACACGATATGCTTCAGGATGCATGCAGGTTATACACTTTCATTTTCATCCCGTGTCCAGTATGCAGTGTTTTTAATCGATCCGTAGGGGATATCACATATTACATCAACAACTACATGCACCTGTACCTTATAGGCTAGTAAAAAATGAACCAGTTCACTCTGACAAGATCCACTAGCGTGTTGTTGACCATCGCAGGATCCTCGCTAGTGAATGTCACGTGAATATCCTGAATGCCATAGACTGGAATGGAAATGCTGCTATTGAAAGTTTGGTGAATTTCCCAACCACCAGTGCAAGGCACCTCTACGGACGTGATTGGTGGCGAGTAAACATTGTTCAAGTAGACTTTGATAATAGCCGGAAAGGCCGAAGGATTGCCATTAGACTCGTGTAAGGTCATCCCAATGGGCGTTTGGTTTTCTGGAAATTCCACTTGGTAGTACATAATAGCCAAAATCTACGCCACAGATGACGTATGGCCATCGCTATCATCCGTGGTGCTGCATAGAGAAATCCCGAATTTGTGGTTAGTCTTCAGCTTCAATCCTCGCATAAGTGTCTCTTACAACGTTATTGGTGACGTAGGATTGATGTCCATTCAAAGTTTCCTTAGAGTCTGAGATTTGATAGAGACTTGAATATTGTCAGCAACTCAACATGCACAAATTCATTGAAAAGAATGGATGACCAGGCTTTATAAAGGCAATTTAAGTCAGTACGCTGTTTTCATTTTAAATTCATTATATGGATTTGATAAAAAAAAAAGATATGCGAAATTGTTATTTTCCATAGACTTGTTGAGTCTTGCTTAAGTCAGAGGTCAACATATTTCTCCAAGAACAAAACTGATAATGGTCAAATCAGTTTTAATTGAAAGCTACGTAACAGTTATACATGTAGATAACTATTCCCAAAGTTTACCAGATTAATGCACCTGCTAATAAAAACTAACTGCCTTGTTTGTGACTACTTATATTGTCGTTAACTTGTAAACTTGAAAATATTACAAAAATGCTTTGACGTGGTTGAACCAATGCAAGTTTCGGTTTCAAGAGATAAGTATAGTTACAATTAAATTTGAGAAGCAGAAACCTATCGTGTGATGGTACTTCACAATACCCGAGCGAGTATTGAACGAGAAAATGACCAGAGAAGGACATTGATTGTCCGTGAAATAATTCAAGAAATAAAAACAAGATAAAAAAGCAACACAACGAACGTAATTCCCATTATCAAATTATCGCATTTTCTATTTAAGTTGGATTAATGACTCCTTGTAAAGTTCGAATTTAATTGCACTTTCAAATAAAGTCAAGCAACTATCGATTTGAAATAAAATATGGCTCAACTTTGGTATATCCGGTTCAATAAATACTGATTCTAATCAATAAAATACTTATGATCCCTTGTGAAATAAAATGGAATTTTACACGCAAAAGATCATATTATCATGTTAGTTGCAACGTAGCTTACAAAATTTCAGAAAAAAAACAACGTCGTATTTGAAAAAACCACTTCTTGCACTATCAGTTTATATACAAATAATTATACATGTATACTGTATAATAGATGAATGTGACTCAATGCCTCGTACATGAACAGTTACTGTAATGCTCGTTTTTATGGAAACTATTCAGTTCAACATCAGTCCATCTTGTCTAGACAAGTACATGTAGCATATTTGAGATGTCAAAATACAGCAACTAGAATACGAACACTCCATACCATACATGTATGTTGATACCATGATGAGCCTTAAAATGAATGTAACATGTTAATCTTGGTAAACGACTTCATACATTAAATATCTGCTGAAATCTATACTTAAATAAGAGCATGAATCCTTTGCATGTCTTCAAATGCTTGGGAAATGATGAAAACTTAATTTTAAAGTGCATTGAAGGTCGTGCATCTATTTATTTTAGTTTTAAAGATATAATTTTTTTTCCGCGCTACACTTGATAACCGCTCACCTTTATAGTTGTCCTGGAAAAAAGTCACAAATAATTTGGGCACGAAAGGGTTAAATTTGTCCACCTGTAAATCAAAACTATAAGTCAACTACGCTCGTAACTCGACATTTGTCAAAACTTCTTAAATGCATTCTTGGACTTACATGTAACATTTGGTTATATAAAGAAATACGTGTGTTTTTTTAATTTATAAGAAGTAAAATATTAATTAATGCGAATTTTCTTCATTGTCTCTTGCTATTTTTTTTAAACAATTTCTTTTCTTTTCAGCAATTTATTTCTTTCAACACATAGTCGGCATATGTTTTGGAGACAGCTTTGGGCGTTTTTTACTATGCCTTAAATGTTCGCTGTTTAGTCTGCTGACTTCATAATTTGTATTGATTTATACATAGCAAAGTAACTCATTGTACTAATTTATCTTCATGATTTTACTAATTTCGTAATAGACTGCACTAGCTATTTGCTAGGAGCTTTTTATTTACAGGTTACTGGGTAAGGTAGACACTCCACAACAACTCTCAATGACCTTTATGTTGAACTAAAAAAAAAGCTGACTGAAAAGATAAACTGGTTGTCGTTTAAATTGTGTAAATTTCAAGGTTCTGAACACCGTGAAATGGCTTTCCTAAATGACCACAGGGAAGATATGGAAGTCAATTTGAGAAGTCACAATATGAGAAAAAGGACAGTAAATGAAGGTGGTTCCCCCCGGTTATTGTCCTATGGGACTCAATTATATAGTAAAATGACGGGAAACGGGATTTGCTAATTTTGGAAAAATGAGATAAAACAAAATGATATAAATTTTTAAAACGATAATGTGGAAATTTAAAAACCTCGTAAGAAATAACCGTTCGTGATCTCTCAAATTCCAGAAATTGCATAGCTTGTCGTGAGATAATCCGTTAGATACATCGGCAATTTATAATAAGTTAATGCCTTTTAAAGCTTAATATTTAAGTTAAATGATTAGCTAAAGGTATTAAAAATGATCTCAAAACGACAGCATTGAATTAAAAAATATAAAATATGTATTCGCACAATCCCATCATTTCACTAAATATTACATTTTGCAATTGGTACAAATATGATTTTTGTATAGGTAGATCGGAAATTACATGCAATACAATGTGCAATGAAAAACACAATGTCTCAAATTATTTATGATATGCTCTTTGAAAATTATATCTTCATGAGTATTGTACACAGAAATGAATATTCTATGTCTTTCAGGAATTCCGCAGGAATTCCCCCGCAGTGAAACGCCATCCATCTGGGAGAGGGTAAGGGTGATCAACCCACGTCATCAAAATCCCTGGACAAAAGGGACACTAAACTTTAAATCGTTTCTTAATGTTAACTAAAATAAATAAATCAAATTTTGATTGATTCCGCTGATTTTTAAATTAGGATTTATTTTTAACAGACAATGGTGTTGAACGTGGAAAGCAGGGCGTAAGAAGGTCAAAAGCAAGGTCTAGAACATTAAGCTAATAGTATACGAGTATTCTCTGGTAACTCATAGAAAGTTTTATCACAACAAGGATATTACCAAAAGTTTATTACAGAAAGGATGGCGAATGCGGAATATTTTTATCAACTTGTGCCGTCAATGTTCATAGAAACATCTGGCTAGGTTTGTTAATTGGTGGAATCGTTCAATGATGTGACAACACGTGAGAAAATTCCTAAACTAGTAAAAAATCAAAATTGGCAGCCATCTTAGGAGGTTCGATGTGTAGAGATAAAATGAAATACAAACGGGTAGGTCTAGGTTAACGTTTCGATAGACGTTTGGGTTCTAGGTGAACACAATGATGGATGAATGGCATATTTCAATATGATCAATGATATCTAAGAAAACTCAGTTTCTAAATTAAAATGGAATGTTGACAGCTACATTTTGTGCAAATAAGCAAAAATTAAAATTCAGAAATACTCAAAAAAGCAAGATTAAAAATTTTCCCTTCCCAGCAGAAACCTGTTAAAGGTAATGCAAATCCAGAGCACTTCTCCCAATAAGTTATGGCACGACGGGGTCACAAGCTGAATATAAATGAGGGTTATTGCTGATTTTTCTCAGTCCCTCGAGCCCTAATGTTTCATCCTTGGAGCAAACGTCAAGTACCTGATCAAAACACCGAAATTCTCAGAAACAATGGTTTAAAATCGACCAATAGGAGGTTCACTAGATCACAAACAGGAAAGTGACGTCAATCAAAGAGCGGTTTCAGAATCAGTATCCAAATTCCAGAAAAAAAAGAAGGCAACTACAGTATGTGTCGCCATTTTTATTACCAAATTAAATTAATATAAAGATTGTGCTCGTGAAACAATTACGAGGAGCAATCTACTAAATATATACCAGCAATCTGCAAATGGCCATAAGGGCGATATTAAAGGCTAATACTAGGTTAAGCAACTTTTTGATTGCTTGCTTATTGAAACCATTAATACGAAGGCCATATGTGAACTAAATGGAATGGAAAAAGAGTGAAACAGAAAACCAATTTTAATATCCGTCATCGGTACAAAATTGAATCGAAAATGTGGCGCAATACAGTAAAGTAGATATCAATCACAACAGCACAATACATGTACAGTATTGCTTTCAGAGAAGACGCAAATGTTAACGAATGATGAAGTGGAAAATTCCCCAAAATTTTCCGAACATGAATTTTAGACATGACATTTTCAAGAGGAAAATTATTAAAAACTTCATTATCTTTACAATAATAGTAAAATTGGAATATTCCTTACGCATTACTCCAAAGTGATTACATAATCAAATTAGTGAATGAAACTCCATTTTTTTTAAAAAAAAACTGATATGCAGCACACGGTATCTGCAGGTAATTTTAATGCCTTTTATCAACACTAAAAATAAAACGTGTTTTGGTGTGGGATAGGATTTATCGTTCAGAGACGTAGATTGTTTTCAAAGGCCAGCAAGGCCAAGAAAAACTGGTTTGAAATGCGCTTTCCAAGAACTAAGAACTGTAAACAATTTCAAATTTTATAACTAAACATCCTATTCGCCAACAATCAAACAATTTTATTTTTCCTTATCTATAATTCATATGTTAAAGACAGCTAGTCTTCTCTTGCCTTCCAAATTTAACCATTTCAGGTATTGAAGTATGCCACAACTATAATCTTTAAGAAGATTATGAACAAATTGTTTGACAAAAGCAAAAATTGTGAAAATATTTTGTGGGGAATTGAGCATTAACATTTAAATTCAAGGTAATGTTTAGGACCGCATTATATTTGCAGTATATTTTTGTTAATGTAACATTAAAACAGCTTATATAATTATAGAAAATATATCAGCATTGTTTCTCATACATTCAAAATATCCAGTTTTCCAACATGTTTAGTTTTTTTGCGTATAGGTAATGAAGGTTGGTAACAAGGTATTGTCATTTCAAGTTCTTACATTTTCCACGAATTAATGTCAGAGTCAAACATGAACATACAATTGAAATAATTTTGAACATTCATATACAATTGATGCATGGGGAATTTTTAAAATGTGAAATACGCAATGAAAAAAACTTTTTTTTTTTAATATTTCACTTTTGCAAGAACTATCTTTTAAAAATTCTCATAGAAGATGGAGGTAGTTACTTTATTTTTTTTTAAATTAGTTACATGTAAACCTATTGGATAGATATTAGCTAAAAAATCAGCCATATACCTTTGAAGTGGTGTTATACAAAAAAATTAAATGTATAGTACAGTATATACGTTATAGACAAAAATCATCTTCACATCAGTAATCCAGGTTTCTAAGCAGTATTAAAGCTTGAAGAAAGGCACATGGGTGCCGAAACGTCGTTTTCTAACCAGTTTACACTTATGGTCGTGTCAAGTTCTTTTCTAATCGTTATATATACATGTAAACAGTATCTAAAATTAAATAATACTTATTGTTGAATAATTTCTCCATAAGAAGCGCATTTATTAGCAAGGTATATTTTTACTGAGATACAAATTACCTGATTCATTTTATGATTCTACTCAGGTTTTCGTTGCCTTCGGCAAAACCTTTGTTTTTTATAGCTCACATCGAAAAACATTAGACCCAGCCTACTCAAATTTTAAAATAATTTAATATTGTACTCTAAATAAATATTACAAACTGAAAGCAAAAGCATTAATAAAAATCAAATATACAGAAACAAAGTTATTTTTACTTTGCGAGGAAGAAAGTGTGTAATTTTCGTACTTTATATGCAAATGAGCTTTGACGTCCCGTTAAACCGGTCTGTTACCCCCTACCTGAAATACGAAGCAACAGTTTTTCTCTTCAGGGTAGAAAATATTCAAAATATTAATCCGCATTTGCTAGCAGGCCCACCTCTTCTTTTTTTTTTTTTTTTTTGTTATCTAAAATTTTATTTTAGATTAAAGATTTAAGTAAAATATTTAAGTAAAAGAGAAATACAGATCATAAGAAATATATTGTATACGTTAATTCCTTACCAAAAATAAAGGCAAAGTATAAATATACGTTCAATAAATCAACCTGAAAGGTTAAATGGAATGGGAAACGAAGTGGCGTTCCATACAACGTCCATTAAGATTGAATTAACGCACGTGTAGATTTTATTTTTAAATTAAAAAGAGAAAAAATGAACCATTTTTGACTCCGTTAAGAGAAGTGGATGAATAATTTCTATTTTATGTAGCAAAGCTTATTTACAGAGAAATTGCATTAAGAACTCGCTTTATATAAATTCCTGAAAGTAAGAATTCATTCCTAGTAGCCGCCTTAGGTATTGACGAATATTATTAATTTCTTCGTTAAAGACGAATTCCGAATTCGGATATTATACATTTTCGTCATTATCATTTTGGCAAATTCAGGATTTTATGGATTTTTAGATTTGAATGAATTACCTGTTTTACCTTTGAAACAGTACATGTGATCTATTTATTTTAGTATTGCATGTACATATCCGTGTATAGCATCAATTCAATTGCAGTTTTCAAATAAAATGAGTTTAGTTCCTTTGAAATATGACAGAATATGAAGCACGTATGTGTATGTAAATGCCTTATTACCTTCCCTTTACGGAGCCCCACAGATATTTCTCCGACTAAATAAACAGGATCTGTCAAACTGACCAACGATTATAGCAGCGGCTGAGCCAGGACTAATCTCTGACGTGGTGAGGTCAGTGCATTAGTGCCTGGGCACTGCCAATCAGCTCGTTCCCATTGTTTACATTCACCATCAGATTTCCTGCACGCCCTCCTGCACGTGGTGTCTTTATAAGCCGCTGATGCATCCCGATCATGTCTTATAGTCAATGGCAAGCACGCCAACCTCGACCGACTTATCCATCTCTTTGGCCAAGGTTCAAGCTTTTCAAAAGCCTTTTATCATTCCGCTCATCCGTTACATTTCCCCGGGATGGCCGCCGTCGCCAGACTGGACACATGGGACTATGCCGTCATGGGCATCCTGGTGTCCCTGTCGTCTCTGGTGGGCATCTACCATGCGTACAAGGCGCGCAAAGTAACCAACGTGAGCGCGTTCCTCATCAGCAGCTCCAGCATGAGCATCTTTCCGGTCATCCTGTCGGCCGTGGCCACCCAAGTGTCGGCCATCGGCATCCTAGGCGTCTCGGCCGAGGTGTACGTACACGGCGTCGTATTCGCCGGTGTGGCCCTCTCGGCCCTCCTCATCATCCCCATCGGCAACCACCTCTACCTGCCCGTCCTCAGCGACATGAAGACCAAGAGCATTTTCCAGGTAATTGCCGTCCATTTATTACGTCGTGGCTTGTGTAGTCTTTAAAAGACAACTTGCACCAAGAATTGATGCAAAGATTGGAGTGTATATAATAGATAGTGCTCTTTATCACATTTGCGAATGATGCATTTTCAGAAAGAAAATGTCCTTTCTAAATATTGAGAATTACAGGCGAGATGTGAATTTACCACTACCAATATTTTATTATGAACTACGTTTCGGCTCTAGGCCTTCATCAGGAGCTAGCTACATTAAAAAGAGTATTAGTTAGCAGATGTCTACATATTGTTTTAAAATCCTATTGGCCTAAAACATGTGATAGATCGAATAAAATTAAGCTCGAATTTGCAAATTAAGGGCTAACAATGGTGGGGATGATACGCTAAATTAATGACATCAATGACAGTGGCAACTTCAGGCACACAAAAAGTTACTTCAAAACTTCAGACGTACAATAAGTTATTTTAAAATAATAATCTCTCAGATATTCTAATTTCAGAACAATGAAAGACCTACCCTATCCTTTTACATGATGTGTATCAAAGTCATTAATTAGCCTTGGCATCCCCCATTGTTAGCCATTTATTTGCAAATTCCAACTTAAATTTGATTCTGTCTATCATGTTTGTTAGGTCAATAGGATTTTAAAACAATATGTAATATAAATTATTGGTATTAATAATGCTTAACATAAACCCACCACTTGAAGATCCATGGAGAAACTTTCTAAGTATTGTCAAACCCCGACTCATGGACATTTCTGTTACATAATTTCGTTTTATGACCACTATTCCACTATCAGGATAATTGCGCGAATTTATAAAAATAATCACAGTAAATTATTTTTACTAAATTGGCAATGCGTTAGGGTGAGTGTGCAGATTTATGATTGTTGGGGGTCAAAGGATGCTGATTTTAAGGGATTAAATATATATTGGGGTCAAAGGATGCTGATTTTAAGGGATTAAATATCAAGATATGATGTTAAACCATGCAATTAACGGTCAAGGTCCAAATGTATTCTCTCTTTCTAATTTGTACATGTATCTTGTTTGACAGTGCTATACAGTAGTGTGAGACATTTTATTACCTTGTAGATAACAAACTTTGGCTCTTACAGTAAACATCATTATCGTAAGAGCTACATAATAAGTATCATGCAAATGTTAATTTATCAAAGACACAAAACAACGTTATTTTTAATCATTCATATGGGATCTGTATTTTGAACTCCTTTCTAAAATCGTGGCTATACAGTGTATATTGTACATTCATGATACCCATTTACATGTACACAGTATAATGTTTTTTAATTTCTAAAACATGTTCATTCTCGTCAATGTACATATACATGTAGTTAGCGAAAATTCAATTAATGATCGATGAGGATATTCAACGGAGGAATCCTCTACAAGAAATTATGACGGGGAAAAATCAAAAAGAAACAAGTTAAATTTTGACCGATTTTAACCAGAAAATGAGATTTTGTACACTTTACTTTCATTATCATATACTGTAGCTTTCTTCTACCTAGTCAAGTTTCTGAACACGCATGGTGCGAACAAGAAGTGCCTACCGGCGCTGTCAGTCTATTTTATTTGCTAAAAAAAACAGCTAATTACGTGTTTTGATTCCATAATTTCAAGTACCTGGAGCTGAGGTTCAATCGCACCACCAGAAGTGGCGCTGCAGTTATTGACATCCTGTGCCGGGTAAGCGAAGCTCATGGCTGTATTTGATGTAACTGAGGAGATTCAGAGTGGGTTGAGTGGGGTCTTGCAGAATAGGCCTACTAATTGACCAATAGATATCACCGAAAACCGGCAGGCTATTGCTCGTAGTTTGGTATATCCAGAATCTCGCAATTTTCAGAGAAAATAGCAAAAGACGCTAGACATTGCAGTGATACCAGATCCGCATGTAATGTGCCTATTGTATCTATAATTTGTAATTATTGCTGACATTTTATTTCGCCGTTTCCCACTTTTTTTTACAAATCTTTTCGGTTATTTATTTTTTAAATCTTTGTTAAAAGTTTCCTTTCTTGCAATTTTTTGAACCATCACTAACCATCATAAAAAAGATTTTCAACAATCTACCCAAGTCTTAAACAAGTTTTCGAAAAATGGTTCCCGTTTTAAAAAATGTCGTTCTTGGAAAAGTAATTTTAGCAGTAATTTTCATTTTATTTCCCTGTATGTAACTCATGTAACATGTTTCATCAGCCTTGGTATATTAAATTTCATTAAAAGAAAATGGCATTCTACTGCTTGTAACCGAACTTTTAATTCCGAGAAATGTTATTACTATTCGTGTAATAGAGTGACGGAAACTAGACCTCTTGCCCCTGGCCAAGCGTGCTTTGCATGGATCAGCAGGCAGATTCTGTTTATAACAAGAATACCAGCAGACATGCTTGCAGAATTAAAAGTGAATCTTATATGTACATGAAAATGCAGTTAAAACATGTCAAGGACTTAGGGGGGGGGGGCGCATTTCGCTTAACCTAGGACAGGTTAAAATGTTGCATTTAAATTCTGGTGGCTATTTGTGAAAATAATGTAGGCTAAATTCGTTGGACACATTCCCCATTTTTTATGTTTTTCAAATTGATTTTATTGTCGAAATTATTACTTTACCCACGTAGCATATTTTCTGCGAAACGTACGATAAGCAGATTGAATATTAATATTCTGGTTATTATGTCATAGATAAATCAGAATTTATATACACGTATGCACATGTACAGTATATGAAGATGGTATATCAAAATCGTAGCAGATTTAAACAATTATGGGAAATCAGCTTAATGAAAATTGCCCCCTGAATTGCCTCACATTTTACAAATTAATTGTTCGTTTCATGAAATGTCATGATTTGGCATATGCTACCATTGGGTAAGAGCACGCTGACACTTATTTCATTAACTTAAAAACCAGTATCGCCTAATGGTATGAGTTTGCAATACCACTACGCGACACTGGCTCAAAATAAGTAAACAAATCACATGAATAACTGCCAACGTGCTCTCACCCATTTGTATGTTTCAGCTTTTCACAACAGCAGTATCACTGTACGCACCAGCAGTTGCTCTAAATCAAGGTAAGTACATTCCAGAAACAGTAAAACGTATTATCAAATTGGCTTCATGTTGATACACAAATTAAAAAATTAAGTCTTAAATATTTTTTTGAGCAACTTTTTCCAACTTAGCTTTCGAATGATCAATTAATTGCGAATTATTTATCAAACAGTGACTGGAATTCATACATGGTCATCAGTTTTGATAATCGGCTGCCTTTGCATTTGTTACACATCACTGGTAAGTGCACTGTATTCAGTACATGCTCTATACTGTGACGAAACCTCCTCATTCGCCAAAATATTTTTAAAAGTCATGAAGTTAATAAGACGCACCAAACGTAACTGGATCGTTTTTACAGCATCTATTAACAGATGTTTGGGAATTTTTAAAATATGTTTTTCGGATTTTTTTAAAAACTTTTATACTGTAGATGTATAATTTTTATTTTTAATGTTTAGATGTTTTATTTTTAAATTTTATAGATGTTCGTTTTAAAACGTTGTATGGAATTTTTATTTTTTAATGAAAATTTCTTAAATGCAATTTTTTTTAATTTAAAAATTCCCAATACTGTATATCAATCAATAAAAAAATCATTATTTGTCTGAGAACTTGCAATATTTTCGGAGTAAATTCATCAACTTTAAAATGAGTTTTAAATGTTGTGCTTTTCTTGTGTTTTTTTACGAAAACAGAGTTTTTGTAGATTTTGGGGAAGGAATACACAAATCGTTGACTTGCATATAGATCAAAACGTAACCTAGCACCAGTACAAACCCTGCGAACAAACAGTTTTAGGACATTTGTTCAATACATGGTTATGTCTCGTGAAGAAAAGATATATTTTTCTAGTAAACTCGTTGCTACAATTTGTGTTTGCATAACCGAATTTTAACAAACAAGGCTTTCGCAATCTATACGCAATTTTACAATTTAAACTAAGCAATGATAAGACAAACATTATTTTTAGGGAGGAATCAAAGCCGTGATTTGGGCCGATGTGGGACAACTTTTTGTCATGGTCGTAGTGTTGACCATCATTCTTATCAAAGGCACCTTTGATATGGGTGGAATCAATGAAGTTTGGCGCATTAATGAAGAAGGCGGCAGATTAAATTTTCTGGCGTAAGATATGAAATAATTCTACATGTAGATAAGGACTAACCAAGTACAAAAATGTCATATTCGGTACATTTATTTGCATAAAGCATCAAATGTATAATGCTTTTCAAAAATCGAATGAATATTACTTCGTAATCGATTAATTTATGCACGGGGAAAAAGTTAATTTGGCATGGAAAAATGTAGTAATAACAAAAATCAAATTGAGTCTCCTTCTATTCTAGGAGCCAAGACTCGTACTACACGCCATGGACCACCCTAATCGGCTGCATTTTCAATTTTCTGAGTATACTCTTATGCAACCAGATGTTTGTGCAGAGATACCTGTCGAAAGGCACATTAAAAAGTGCGCAGTTGTAAGTAAGCTGTAAAAAAAATTTATATGTACATGTATAACTGTTCAACATAATTAGAGAATTTTGCATTAATTAGTAGGATTGTACAAAGTAAATCCTCTAATTATTTTGAGCAATGTAGATTTTCACACCAGAATTGCATGATATTCAGATTGACCCAGATAAAAGAATAACATGTTTTAAGTTTAAAAAAATCTTCAAAATAGCATGTTATATGTGACCCACTAAAGTTGCATTATGTCAAGTTACTTGATATAAATCTTAATTTTTATGACATCTACATACATGTAATTAATGTATGGTTTTATAATCTGTGATATAAAAACCCTATTTTTAGATCATTCACCGGTTGCTGCATCGGTTTCAGCATCTGTTTGCTCTTCAACAGCATGAGTGGCCTTCTGATGTACGCAGGTTACCACCAATGCGATCCTTTGCTAAGTGGTCAGGTGACTTCGAGGGACCAGGTGAGCATTATTACACAGATCACGTTGCATGCTGACAAACAACAGCAAAACAACCTACATTTTCTTGGAAATACACAATATGCGCAGTTATAATTTAATTAATGAACAACAGCATCACGGGGAAAAACAGCTTTATGTGAATTGTTAGAACAATTCCCATCAGCCATTTTGATTTTCGAAATCGCAGTTTTTAAAGTAACGATCCATTTTGAGATAATAGTGATACTCAGACAGATTCTTTGTGAATCGCACTTTAGCGGTGGTAATTAAGTCGCTTGTGCAAAAAAGCGATGCTAGTTCAACAGTATTTGAAGAACAAAATATAGTATAATTTAGCATTAATTGGTCTCAAGGAATCTACGTTTTTTATAGATAATGGCCATCTTTTCCATGGAAACTCTGTCATTTATGCGAGGATTGCGAGGTGTATTTGTTGCCGCAATGCTTTGCGCCACATTGAGGTTAGTTTTGTTATTTGACAGCATTGACACTCCTTTTTTACTTGCTCAAACTAATACTTTTTTTGAAATTATAGTACCCTTTCTTCCCTACTGAACGCCATGGTAGTCGTGACAATAGAAGATTTCGTTCGTCCGCTCAATCCGAATATTTCCGAGCTCAAAATAATGCGCTGGTCAAAAATTCTCGGTAAGTACATGTACTGTATATTAGCAAAATCTATATGTTTGTGTATATACTTATATAATACGTGTTATACACGTCAGTTGCCAAATTTTTAAAAACTATCAAATATAGGTCATTTTTCTCTGAAAAAATTAAGGAGCCATTCCCTCTGAAAACTTTTCACATTTTTTAAAAAATGAAAACTTGGCACAGTTCATTTTTTGTCTAAGAATGAAAACAATGCATTTAAATAAACTAATCAAATGTTTGTTAATACAAATTTACATAAAACATAAAAATAATATGAGCATGTTTCCCCAAAAAGAAATAGGCTACCTGAAACGCTGCCAGTTTTGGAATTTTTTCGACATAAATATTAACATATGCCACGTTATTCAGCCATTGGTATTACTTGTTACTGTATATCACATTAAAAAATAAAACTGTCATATATATTATCATGGCAGTAAAGAGGATAAAAGTTTAAACGTGTTAAGCTTATTGTCTTCGCTCATACCCAACGATTGTTGATGATGTATATTTACTAATAGGCTAGATTTATAATTCATCCATCAACTTATTAATAATTTTTACTACCGGTATTTTTCCAGTTGTAATTTATGGAATCCTGTCCATTGCATTGGTGGCTATAGCCCAACGTGTTCCAGGAATCGTCCAAGTAAGTTTAAGTGAATGTTTTAGTACTTTTAGAATACATGAAATAACCGGAGCCCACATACGAAAGTTAACTATCGATAAGTGAAATTCAGAAAATTTCGGAATTAACAATTAGCATCTAAAAATAATTAAGAATAACCCATACTGGTAAAAACTTCGAAAGATTCTCTTGTTCTATCAAATTGAACAAGTCTATTTAACGACTCATAGCCAACTCAATGTTATTAATAGACTGAAAAACATAACGTTAATTTTTCCATTTTTCAGGCCATTTTCAGCTTTCAGGGGACATTAATAGGACCACTTTTGGGCGTGTTCACAGCCGGAATGCTATTTCCTTGGACGAATGCACTGGTATTAGAACTATTTAGATATAATTCTGCTCTCTTTTATAATTCTCAAAGTCACCCAAATGGCTATAATTTTCTAATTTCTATCGAAACAGGGAGTAATCACTGGCTATGTGGTTGCAGTGGGTCTGACGGCCTGGCCAACGATAGGAATCATGCTGACTAAACCTCAAGTATCTCATCTACCCTACTCAACAGACGGGTGCAACTCAAGTTGGACAAGTTTGGAAAGCAACGCATCGTTTATCTCAACGTTTCACGTAGATCTAGCCTCAAACAGAACTGACAGCCATTTTGAGTAAGTCTTTTGCGGAAATTTCACTCTACAAATACAAGATTAAAGATTAAATACAAGATTTAAGTAGAATTAGTTTTTGTTTGATATTGTTAATTCTCTACATACATAATATCAAATATCAGTTCAGCTTCATTGGAGTTGACAGAAACTGTTTCAAATTGGTCTAAACTGAAAAGAGGCTTCATATTGCTGTTGTTTTTATTGCAGGAAACCATTTGCACTGTATACCTTTTCACCACTATGGTATTTCAGCTGGAGCTGCGGTACCGTGATTATCATCGGTTTATTGGTTAGCCTGATAAGTGGTGAGCCATCATAATATCTAGTTTTTCCAAAGTTTGGCTAATGATTCCTTGATGCGAATTCCATAAAAAAAAAACAATCTCCAAGAATTCATTTGTAGTAAACCAATTTTTAACTGAAGGCATTTTCTTTGCCTTAGTATTTTATTCAGTTTTATCAATTTCCGGAAAAAATCACATCTTTACAAGTTTAACGCATTTACGAATCCTTGAATAAAACATGAAAGTTTAATATTTAGGTCCAGAAAACCCAGACAGCGTGAATCCGAAACTTCTGTTTCGGTTTGTGCGAAGAATGATTATAAAGCTCCCCAGAAAATTCAGAATACTACTGGGATTTTCAGAGGATAAAACGCAACATCTTCAGAAATGGGATTTCAACCTGGTAAGATCTTCTTTCGTTGAAATTTAAGAGTATTATAGTAAATTTTTTAATAGTAACCATTTCCTTCGTAATTCAGGAAAAAGAAATGATGATACCTTTACAAAACAACAACGCAAATACATCGCTGACAAGACTGTGATATATCATATTCCTCGCAGATGTGCAATCGAGTTAAGTGTGCGGGCACACTAACAATATTCAATGTCCTCGAGGAGGATTTTTAAATCGGGTTCAATGCAGCCTTAGTTGGGTATATGCATAGTGCCGTCATGTACAAATAAATTTGAACAAGCATCAGCCGCATGGTTTTCATCAATACGAAGTATTTTTCCTCCAGTTCACGATACGCGAGTAATGTACATGTAGTCACAAATAAAACTGTAGAAAATGGATAGTTGTGATGCAAAATTACATAAGCTGAAACTCGATGGCTCAAATTAACGAATTTCCAATATGTACTGTATGAAACACATTATTAGAAACTGATACAGTGCAACGTCTTCCAAGTTTTTCTGTACTCGTGGACATAAATAAAACACAGGGAAACCGAAATAATGCTTCCGACTAATTATCCCACTGCTTCATATTTATCAACGTCAACGTGAACTATAATTTATGAACTTGATTTACAAAGTATAAAAAACATAGAATAACTCTTCTCCATCCCTAATGGATAATGGCGTTGCATATACTTGCACAGTGGCACTACCATGCGGCGTCAGTGGTTATTTTCATACCAAAACACGCTTGTAATTGTGATAATTGCACAGATCGCCAAATCCTCGACTGATTTTCGAGGCATCATCGCATCACGTAGAATTTTATACATACCGGTATACATGTATTTTTTTGTCTTAAATGTGAAACTTACTTGTATCAATCCACTGTCACCCACAGTGTTGATTTTTATTGTAATTCATGTATTGAAATAAAATAGTATTGCCATATAAAATATAATAGTAAACATACATGTACAATACATTTTTTTGGCCATGGACAGATTCAAAACACGCGCAGATTTATTTTTATCATTAAAATAGAAAGGGCTCCAATGCCCACAGTATACGAAAAGACCAGTAGGATCACTCCGTGTCGGCACTAGCTATCAGATGAAAACGAGTGAAGCGTTCCACAGGATATGTATGATGGAGTGAACGAAAAAAAAGAACTAGCTCCGTCAAATCCGGTTCGAACTAGTGAACGATGAACTAGTTCAGTGAAGTAGGATTGAGTAACTCACTTGAGTGAGCGACGTTTCACAGATATTACACTATTACTGTGCGGCGATGCGAGCTCATGGCTAAATAAAAGTGTGCGGAGTCATGCTGTAATCACAACCAAGTAATTGAAGACATAAACCGTAATTTCTACTTTTTGGCTGACAAAACCGAAATGGTCGAGAGCTCTACTTTGTCGTAATAAATCGCATTCATTGTATAATCTATGGAAACATAAAATGACAACCGAAAAAGTCAGTCCGAACCATTAAATAATACACGGGAGAAAACCGGTGAAGTTTTCAAAATGGCGTCAACGACAAGTTTATGTCTTCAATAGACAGTGTAACCAATAGATGGTGGCGCCAAGGGGCGGCCATCCCGTAAGTAACGTGGTGAGGCTGGCTAAAGCAGACGACGCATTTCTATGCGCTG
>JAQGAO010000637.1:0-31436 GCA_034697705.1 Ommatoiulus sabulosus | reverse complement strand
GCACAATTAACAGTGCACAACCAGCAACTAACGGAAATAATGACCCTCTACCTAGAAGAAACCCTCCTAGGGTATCAAAACAGAATGTACATTACTCCCAATAGCTACGGTATCTTGCTTATAAAAAGTTGTCGCTTCAAAATTTTAACATTTTCTTTTCATGAATAATGGGTAATTTAGTTAATGATGGGCCTCAACTTGTTCGGACGTTAATTCTCTTCCATACTCTGAAGGCAACACTTACTCTTTAAATTGCACACCCACATGGAGATGCTGCAGGATTTCCATGACTTTGGGAACCTGGCCAACAGCCTGTCACCAATAACCATGCTAAGGAAGCTATCAGTGGTGCTTTCAGTGGATGGAGGGACTGACCCTATATTGCATACTAACCAAGTATGCAAATGGTTGTGGAAGTGATGATCGTATATCGCCAAAGTGGTAAGTTTTATGTTTTTATATGCTTTTGTGTTTCACTTTATTCTATAGTTTCCTGTTTTAAGTTGTTTTGATAATTGTTGCACTGCCACATGCTTTGCAATAGCAGTATCAGTATCATACTGCCATGGGTAAAATTGTGTAATGTTAATTTTAGATTATTTCATTCTTTTTGTAATAGACACCTGATGAAGACGTAGGTTACGTCGAAACGTTGTGTTTTTTAAGATTAAAAACTTTCTGGTTGCGGTAATTTAAGGCGTCTAATTGCAAGTTCAATGCCAACCACTTGATGATAGAAGATGAACCTCGACCTCCTAGACAAACTATTTCCTAATCGCTACAACAAAGTCCACACAACTGAATTGAAAGTTTGCAGAGCTGCATTACTTTTCCTTGTTGTGGGTTTTCCCATACTCTGGCCCCGAAATATCCAGATATTCTCAACCCTTACCGGTGATTTGCCGGCGATTTGCAGACTGATCGGGTTCTTTTGCTTACATTCCTAGGAATTCAGCATGCACAGGCAATAGATCGTCCCTTGCCTTCCCTCACCGTTTCATAACTTTTATATGACCTCACATTCATCCAGGTGCAACATCCCTTAAATCTCCATCATTAGCTTGGTGCGTATAAATGTAATGTCACACAGTTTATCAATTACACTTAACCTCGTCACTAAACTCGTATCTTTTATTTGCATATGACGGTATGAGCAGCCAAGCCCATCGATCTTTCCAGAAAAAACTTTATTCGCTCATGCCAACTACTCACAATTATCCGGAGCATTGTCTCGCTACAAGATCATATATACTCACTACCATCATTCTGCTGGCGATACTTCAACAGCATCCTACGAGCTATGGTAGAACTGCGATGGAAAAAACGCAAAGGTACAACACAACTGTAAATAACGACCATAACATAACTACCATTGACAACGGGCCTTGATTAGTCTTCTAATCAAAATGTTCTTTAGTGATATGTTCATTTTTACATCTGTTATTTTCATTTCCTTTATTAACTATTATTTACCTTGGAGGACTACCTTAAAATGCATGTTACCTCTTAAGTAACTTCATTAAAAATTACACGAATAATAGATGTACCCTTTTGTTTCCATAGTATGTATCATTTCGGTAATTAATGTGTTAATTATGAGTCCACGGGACTCTACCTGTAGTTGAGTGATTGTAAATCTTGCAACTCGAGTGTCAGAATCTACCATAGGATGTATTTTCTATTTTCATTTTAAATTCTTATATTCCATTCTTGTTTTATCCTCTAATGATTTTAACTTGGTGCTTTTTTATATATGTCACGATATGTTAGCAAAATTAACATTAGAATTTTACTATGTATCATTTTTAATTAGGCCTACTATTCTTTTCCAAATAAAGGTAATGGATAACGGTTGATAAAATAAAACTACCTTAATATTTGTGTACTGTCCGTTAAAATAAAAATGTCCAAAGTATTTTCCCATTTTTCATTTATTATTATATAAAGGAACTATGGAACCGATCGACTTTTTCCATATATGTCAGGATATCTCATACCAACAATCAATAGCCTATCCGTATCCGGTCTATGAAACCTTCTCCAGTACATGCCTTCATTATCAATTCAATTTTAAACAATGCCCGATAAATGAAATTAATCAATGCGTTTCACCGAGATGATATCACCTTTTGAGTTAATTACAATAAAACAATCCATATGATACAATTTCCACACATTGTATACGCGTTATTGAAAAAGCGTTATCTTAAATTAAGATATTATGTCCAGGTTGAATTTAAAACAAATATATTTTACTTGTTATCATTTCATACATGTGCTTGAATAATACATTTGTTCTTTTTCCGTGCCGTTGGTTTGTTTATAATTTCTACACTTTTCCTCCAAACTGACTACCATTAAATATTATTACCAACCATCTTAACATCTGAATTGTATGATATTAAGTATAAGTTAATCATTCATACCTTATCGAATTCATCACTTTTCGTTGCATTTTCATGCATTCATGTATTCAACCGTGATCGTAAATAAGATGTTCTTTTAAGTGTGTTATGAAATCAAAAAATAAACTGATATAGTTTAACTCGGTCGCATACCATATGTTGTGCACATTTAAATAATTAAAGATTAAGCAATCTTAATCGAAAAAGAATTCATATGTAAGATCATTAATACTCAACATTAGGCCCGAAACCCATGTCGAAGCATAAGTAATTTTATGAATTAATTTATCTAGCTTGTCTTGTTAATAACCTTTGAATACAGTGGCGTAATATACTATTAAATACCATTTGATCAGTTGTTTCATTCTCAGTAGAATAAGATATATTATTAATTTTTATTTTAAAGAGTAATTTAAATATTTCGGATAATAACGATACATTTTATTAGTCTACTGCTACGAAATAAATTTTTTAAAAACATCATAAATGTTTGTCTAATATGTGAAAAATTGTCGTCATAACGCAAAACTTTGATTCCCAATTCATGGGCAGTAATAAGAATACATATGGTATTGATCTGCAATTGTACTTTCAACAGATAAGCCAATTGAGAGATATGAAATTCTTGTCATAAATCCACAAATATTGCTAACGATTATTACGAGTGATTTATGAGTAACTCGGTATAATTATTTAAATCGATATGATGATCCAAACATGTAGAATAAATAGGCTTATTGTCGCGTGAAAATAGCCGGACTCGGTCGTTTTATCTTAGGATTGGAATGAAAAACACGTCGAACGCAATCCGGCCTTTTGCCGACGTCAAACCGCCTGTGGTTTTACTCAATCAATTATTCGAATCTCCTGACGAAGGCTTATCTGGAATATAAGAATTTACACAATTGGTAGTGGAGAGGTGTCCATTGAATTCCAAAAATAAATTATTTCTAAACATTGCCTACATTTTTAAAAGAATAAATGCATGTAAAGTGATATTCTATATTTCGAAGGTTTGCAGTTACGAGGACACCCTGTACGGTGTCCCGTTCGTGACCAGACTCGGTCTACTGTGGTAGTATGCCACGTGATATGCGTCATCAGACAATGTCAACATGAGGGAGCAAGGAGTGATCACTATCAAAGTATAGAAATTTGGTATAAACTGACACTATGCATTCGAGTGCGACAAGAGCAAACATGCACACACATCCTTAAGCATTCAAGTGTCTACGTGAAGTCCATAAATGTCAGCTACTTATTTAGCTAATAAGCTAAATAAGTCAGCTAGATAATTAGCTAGTCAACTAATTTTTAATACTTAATGTCTTAATGATATATATATTTTGTATTCGATGGAAGGACTTCGGATAAATGTTTTCATTGATTAGTAATTAGTAAAAAAAACAAAAAACCGTATGTATAATCCTAAATAAACTCACTGTTGTTTGCAATATCAAAACTGTTTATAATAAAGATAATGATAATTAAAATATTTTTTTATAGATATTGCCTAATGGTTATATACATAAGCTGTTTAGACAATTTTGCATGTTCTTTTAATGTAACTTGATGTTTTTGTAAGTAAGATAAATAGAACTGCAGTATCAGAACTGAAGTAAAATTTATTTAAATCACTTAAAGCATAATCGATGAATTGTATGTTTATTTCATCTTGGAGTGAAACATAACAACATGTATTACAAATGTTCATGTCAGTAGATTTAAACCAAAAAAAACATAATTTTTTCGATTTTAAGTAAACATCACGTTAAATTATATTGTTACCGTATGCATTAACCGTTTCTAATTTGATAGTTTAACGGTCAATTGAATTTGAGACTAGGTACTCTACAGCGCACTTCCATAACTGTTATATTAAAATAATTTTTTTTTAAATTGAAATCGTCAGTCCCTTGTATGAAACATCCATTCATTGTCTTTTAAATGCATCGACCTTACCAGCTCCACCCTAATACCAAAATACATTTTTCAAATTCCATGTTTATATGAATATGCTTGTTGAACAACAAATATTGTACCTCATAACACGATATTGGAATATAATAATCAAAAAAGGGTAAATGCATAAAAATTACGTATACGGGTGTAAACTATAGGATGATTTCAATAATAATTACAATTATATCAGTCCTGTAGCACACAAACCTACACTAAATATAGACCTGTTTCCCATCATGTAAAACAAAAAAAATCATTTCACATTTTTTCTGCCATGTCGGGGTTTCACAAGGTTTGTTAAACTTTTACTCTTAGTTTCAAGACTACTTCCCCATATTGTTAAATCAGATGTTCTAGACTTCACAGGACCGGTTCTGATAGTAAAGGTGGTTCGACAATGCCTTTGGATTTGTGGTGCTTGTATGTAGCCATCCCACTGCGGGACTCTTGATTTTTACAAATCATGCTAATAGCTTCTGTGTTTTATATATGATTAGGTTATAGGTTGTATTTGATAGCTTCTCACCACCAAAAAAAGATTTATTAAATCATTACTTTACTGATTGTATCCAAATTACATTTATTACAACGATGATTGTGTATAATAGAGGTTTTTTGGCACTATTACCCTATTAAAATGGGTTTAAGAACTGCCTATAGATTAAAACCTATGTATAGTACATAAAGAACATATATATTGTATATAATGTAGTCAATAATTCTATTTAAGTATCTATGGAAAATAAAAACATTGAGTAAATTTGTTAATACTGTTTAATAAATCGAGGCAGTATTTATTAAACGTTGTAGCCTGGTAACACATCTTAAAGGACTCATATGAAATGTCTGAATTTTAAAAAAAAGTTGATTTCATACACATATTTATAACATATATAAAAAAATATTAAAACAACTCCTTACGCTAAAGTTGTTAGGGGATCATGTAATATACTTAAGAAATAACTGTGCAAAAGGCTTTAACAAAATAAAAGAAATATTTCAAATTATATTTTTAATACTTAGGTAATGGATGTTAAAGAAGTAGACGGTCATTTAGACGATTGCGACCGTGAGGCTAAGAGATTACTTGCCATATTACATGATATGTACAAAGACCGCGGTAAGAATATTTCTTTTCTTCTGCCTTACTTCGATGCATAGCGATGAATATTATTGTACCTTGCTTAATACGCACTTGTGATTTTTCGGAAAGGACCTGTTAGTTTATTTCATCTCGCAATCAATCCAGAATCCTTTGCAGAAACAGTCAGAAACATCTTAAACATAATGAGCCTATGTAATGTAAGTTATAATATTACAAATTTTATATTTATTAGTGATTTGAATACTTTAGCATGTTTTATGCAATTACGCTGTATGAGTACGCATATACATGTTATGTACTCTTTAGAATGGAGATGCCATTCTGTATGAAGATAGGAACGAATTTCTATTAATTGGTTAATAAAATTACTTAACAGTAGTTATATAGATATTCAGTGTTACTATAATTTTTTTTATATAAAATTACTTTTATGATAAGACATTCTTAAAGATGAACAAGGAATACCTTACCAGACCGTACCAAATCGATTGAAGACCGCTACCTTGTTTAGCATAAATAAGGCACTTTGGAAGGTGATGCTTAAACACAATCAAAAAAGTTTGTTGTATTTGTGACCTAATACTACTTTTCGTAAGTTTAGAATGTAATAAAAACAATATCGGACTATTATAATGATAAATTCTTGATTTTTGTTTTGTAGGAATTAGTGGAGGCTTTTAATATTACAAAAGCCAAGCTCACTCCGATGTTGGCCATTGATACGGGTACACAAGTGTAAATTTGACGTGCGAGAAATAAGGAAGGCGAGAGTAGGTTAATCCGATTACTAAAAAATAAAGTTAATTAAATAAAATGGTAATGATTTACCTCCTTGAATAGTTTACCTTAAAATATTTCATGTATTAAATGTTTTTAATATTGCGTTAGGGTGTTACCTGCTATAGGTATAATTTCATTGTCTAAACCGCACTCTTTGACCTTTCTGTTAATTTTTTGACATAATGTAATGTTCCGATTAATAAATGTGTATTTTGATATTTGTATTATATCTGTATGTGTATCTGTTGATCATTATATTAGACATCGCAAAGCGCACTGTGTCTGGATACACGACAATTATGCTTAGCTTCTCTAATATAGATGGGGATATTTTAATAAAACGTTGAATAAACATGTTCATAAACATTGCCTTAAATATTCAAAATATTTATTCATACAACTTTTAAGGTATTACAGAATTTCTTTAAAAAAACTGAACAAAAACATTTATTATCATTATCCTGTCATATTATTAATTATGAATTTTTCAAATTTGGACTTTTCATCCTTTCTAATAATTAAGCTTCATTAAAAAATAATCCGTAAGAATAAGTACAAACATTACAATATGTTATGTTCCAAATAACAATAACATATTTACTAAACAAGTAACAAAATATTTTTAGAGGTTATGCAGTCAAAAGCCAATATATGACTATATATCTAAATATGGCAATATGTGGGTTATAATGACCTTTTTCTTGTATGGCTATATTTACTGCATATATTAAATATGGCCCTATCTATTGTTTCCACCCGGGTTTGCAAGGCAAGATGGTCTCTCAAATCTGTTTATGTTTAGAATTGATGGCTAATCTTCGATCTTTAGGTTCGTTGTCATTTGTAGCACGTGTCCCAGCCATCTTGTAAACCATACCTGGTTTTGGAGGCGGGAAGAAATCCATACAATAGAGGTGGTGCGCATAGATCAAGTCATCCAGAGTAGCTTCGTCTAGGTCCGAAATTGAGGAGATGTTACGACGTCTTAGGGGACGCGCCCTAGCAACCCTTTCGGCCCAATTGTCTGAAGATGTTGCACACGAAGGAGTAGCAGCGGGGGAAGGGATGGGGCTTTTAATGGCCGCGACATTGGGCGTACCGGCCTCGGACTGAGTGGCTAAAATAGTCTGATAATACACAGCAACATCAGATATACTGAATATTGAAAGACCATTAGAATATGTATCATATATCAAAGTGGTCATAGGATACACAACATAAAGCGAAGTCTCATATTGCTGGAATTACCCAATTCGAGAGAAAAATTATGGGGGTGGGTTTAGATTCCTCAGCGATTAGGAAAAAAAGGGGTGGGGGTGGGTTAGAGATAGAAAGGTAAGTAAATGACAATATTAAATAATAGGAGTGTTAGCGTGATGAAGTGCGCTGAAGATTTTTTCAACTTAAAAGCATGCGTTTTTGTGTTTATCGTGGATTGACGGCGCGTTTACCGAGTGTCGCAAATAAAGCGATTGTGCATAGGTCTTTAAAAACTTAAGTGTTGTGCAGGTTTATATTATACATATCTTTTTTACTTTTAAATTCATAATGGACCCCCAGTACCTAATCCATGGACCACTGGTTAACAAAACAATGATGTAGATTCGAAAAGTGGTTTAAATGGTCTGATGAACCAGGGATGGATATCTATCCCATGAACGCAGGAAGGGCTAACATTTGACACTGTTATATTTAGAAATATTACATCAACCTACCTTGTCAGCGTCAAGCTCCATTTCTATTGAAAGTTGAAGTTTGTGCGGTGCAACCTAAGAATAAATTAAGAAATGTCCAAATCACGAAAATGTCTATGAGATAAGGTTGACTTAGAATACGTAAAGGTTGTTTACAGTTATATACGTAGTGACCGCGTGCAATAACAAACCAAGCCGAACTTGTGTTCCCATGCAGTCTCGGTATGGTATCGTAATGAGAGAATTTGGAAGGGCGGATTTGGAGGGTAGAGGGGTTTCTTAGCCGGATTAATCTTTCCGCGTTAATGGAGACCATGCAAAGACAGTACAAAGGAAAACAAAATAAAAAACTAGCGCAAATGCATCAAAATGTCTGATTTGAATTGTTGTGGGTAGGGAGGGGATAATGCAGTTGTAGTAAATGTTCAATTATAAAAGTCCTAGTGTTGTTTTGAATTCTTACGAAAATTTTAGAAAATCAAAGCATGGATTGGTAAAATGCTATCATATTAGTGATTGAATGAGAAGTTAGAGATATGTGCTATACAGTAATAGTCTAATACCAGTTCAACTTTTGCATTGTGCGTTATAGTATTTATTCGCGTAACATGTTATATAAACTCCATGTCTCTTTAAATACAATGGAAATGTGGAGGCATGAGATTGCTACTGTATATTAAGACGCGTACTCGGATGGACGGCATAAAGGGCCGAGGGTCGAGGTTAAAAGCGGCACTCGTCATATGGTCGCGTTATGGGCCATTCTAAAAAGACGTCCGCAAAATTTGCGTAAAATTGGACTTCCCCCTACCCCTGTCCGCATTGTGTCTGGTCAATACATTCGTTTTAGCGTTCATTCCGCACATATCGCGGCGCTATAGGAACTCCTAACTTTGTCAAAAATATTTATTATCACCATCTGCACCTTTTGATCTAAGGCGTCCTCGTCAATCATTCAGACTCTATAAGCCGTCCCCTTTTTTTACTTGAAATCTCTGGATTTTTAATTATCACCCTTTACCCAGGTGCAACATTCCTATCATCTAAAACATGAATTTTTAATCCTTCCCCTCGCACCAGACATTTTAAAAAGCATGAGCGGTCTTCACCTCCTTTGCCGCAGTCTCGTATCGCATTTGCTTTCATCGTGAGCTTTCAACTCAAAGGATTTCCAGAATCTGCGGCGGTGTCATTCCTTGCCAAAGCTTAACGTTGAACACACGCGAAATTTACTGGTGCTATTCATAACATAGCGAACTTTATTGGAAAAAAACGTGTCTAAGGCCGTCTTAGATCTCATACAAATTATCGAATTGGAACTATCTTTTCGTGAAGGCATGATCACCATATCCCTGGATTCCTCAGAGGAATCTTTTTCTAGAATGTCATGTGAAGACGTTGCCAGCCCGCACTTCAAATATATCAACCCGGATGATGACCTCGAGGCTATAAAGGTGAATTCCAGAAATTACCAGAAATTGCATATTTCTAGGAATGAACTTTTACCAGTGCCATCAAAGACATTGGATAACATCACTCCCTCAGAAAGACAGTTCGTGATGGACGACGCGTGTGGTGCTAGTATTCCAAGCAAATCCCAGGGATGACAAATCAATGCTGGCAATTTCCGTGTCTTTGGAAAAGTATCGCCTCGTTCTCTGGGTATTAAAAAAGGAATGCAAAGATTGTAGACTAGCAGAACGTAAGCTAGTCAAAATTTGCGCTATGTATAATAATCTACTAATGTAAAACACGCAACGAGGAGAGGGGCTCCAGAAGGCACACTACCTTTTGATCAGCGTGCACCTTTCTCCTCCAGTTCCCAACCTTTGCTCGACGTCCGGAATATCAAGCTCTATAGAGGACTATTCGGACTACGAAATTATCAACCTCGACCTGCCATAAAAATCTACACCTGCCAAATCCATCTATTCGCTTTTTCTCATTTGATACAACCTTCGGATACCTCAAACTCAACCACAGCTTCATCTAACAAAATTGCCTTACCTGATGTCCCTTCATCCCCTAGTAAAATACTCAACACGCTATTGCCGACTGATGTATGTTTCCCTACAGCAACTAGCTCCTCCATCTCATCGGTGGATCACTGCGTCACTTCTTCAAAAATTTCTGCCATGACGTTATGCGCCAACCTTTTTCCAAACGATTGCCCATCCGGACACAGCATGTTCATACCAAACTTTACCGCCGAAAAAAAGGCCTCATCATCTAAACCTAAATTTCCAATCTCCTTCAATCCCCTTAACAATCCTTCCTACTCTTCGGAGTTATCCAACGATAGCAATTCCCCGACCTCCAATCCTGGCATGATCCCCAAAAAAATCATCCGTAATCCGAACGTTCCAAAACGAGATGCCATTTCTTCCTTGTTGACGTCGACATCCGCCATAAACCTCTACCACCCACCCCAGCTTTCTCTAACTTGCCTGTATTCCTTCCTCCTACTACAAATCTGCAACGCAAGTTGAAGACATCCACCATCAGCTATCCGCCAAATTGTACGAGACCAAAATGGGCGATCTTTTCCAAAGATCTAGGTCGAAGATTTACACTACGACAATATTTGGAAGAAATTCCCGATGAAATTGTAAATGATGTTGAGCGTTTCCAAGAATACAAACGTTATAGGCAGGACACCCTTAGCAAAAGTGTGTCTGATACTTAGTCCATCCTACCTATAGCGATCGAGACTTTAAAGCGTGGAATTTGCTTCGGTTCTACAACCGCCCAGCTCGAGGCAAGGAAATTTGTTTCCATTGCGTGAAGATTATGAAACAATACCATGAATGCCTAAACCATTGGGATGGAGCGTATCAGATTCCTCCCACTAGAAGGATCTCCAATAAATACCCTGCTCCAACACCAAGAATTTCAAATTTGGATATGTCGGTTTTAACAACCATGTGCAGTCGAGCTAATAGGTTTGCTTTACATTCTACGCAACCTAATCCCGCGCCATGATTTCCACCTCCGCTCACCCATCTGCAGTTTTATCGGTAAGTTGATTAAGTGATTATTTAAACGTGAATGCGAAGTAGTGTCGATTATTGTAGTTTAATACGCTTCAGATTTATAGAGACTGCCATAAAGTCAATATAAAATAATCGTTTTTTCATGAACGTACAATTTCGCAGAAATTGGGAAGCTCGAATCGGATGAAGCGCCTTTGGATACACACCAACGGCGAAACTGGAATATCAAGAACATATACAGTCATTATATAAGCAATTGAATTAAACTAACTTTTTAATTTAAAGATGATCATCAACCTTTTTCTGGTGGACACCAAAAAGGCACCGGCTAATTCATACATCGACAATTTTTTATTGATTAATTCAGGTTTATGTTTTAAAAACTTTAAAAAATTCAATGTAGTTTGCGATAGCGGCCTTCTTTTGTTTTACATGGTACTTCATTGTACATTCCACAAACGAAACCGACGTACAATTAAATATGCACCTGTTCGTTTCATTTGGTAATGTTTTTTTCTAATGCGTTAACATGTGAGTATTTTATAAAGTTATCTTCCGAAACTCACTCATTTAAGTTACGCTTTTTTTTAAGGAAATGTAAAGTAAACTTTTTATAACAGCTTTTTAAAGGGTTCAGATAATTATACAAATTACTTCATTATTGTTCTATTGTTATTTTTTCAAATACATTGTCTTTATTGAACAAATCGTAATTATATTGTTTTCAATTAATGTTGATGTTGAAAAGTTTGATAACAAAAAATTACCTATGAATTTTTCAACAATATATTGTTACCCACCCATACGTATTTCAGAGGTGTTCTAGCTCACCTACACAAAGGTAGTACAAATGTCGGGATTTTAAAAGGGGCTATGGTATGGTAGCGAAAAGATTCTCGGAGATGTTTTGGATTGCTGTTTCTAGAAATCCCTTTTTAATCTGAAAATTCATGAAGATTAACTGACAAACTAAATGTTGGCAAGATACAATTCCAAAATTTTAATGATGCTAGAATATAAGAAGATACATGGATTCACTTAATACACTTTAGTCAACATAGCATGCACAAGTGAGGGCCTCATCCAAAATAATTCTATCTCTAAATAACTAGATGTGAAAATGCATGAAATCCTATCTAAAGTCAATGCAACCATGTCTCAAATCAAAGATGAAGTTGTTCTCACCACTGCAGAATTTCTAAGTCCAATGGTAGAATTCATTCCTGGTCTGGTTGTAGAACTAGCATGGAGTCACCTGGCTGCTGGTTTTGCTGCTTCCCCACTGACTGTTGAGTCAAAATTTTGGTCTCCTTTTATATGATTTTCATTTCCCACTCATTTCCTGCACCTGCAGTGGAAGCTTCTAGAACAATTTTTCCTTGCTTTGTTCACACCCACTACTGCTATAAATCACCAGGTTGAGTGGGTGGAGATCTTTAATTTCCTTAGTTTATTTTATTTCCAGATTCCATTCTGTTAGATCTCCATCTGGTTACCTGTTGATTCCCTATTGATTTCTCTATCTTTCATAGTTATTTTGGTGGCCTAACGGGTTTGACTTCTTTATAATCTTTAAATTTATCCGCTTTCAAAGTTGGGAGATGCTAGTTGCTCATCCCCTCAGTAGATGGCGCTGGTGTCTGTTGACAGCTCTCTGCCGTCATTCTGGTCATCTGCGTGGTGGTGTCCGGTTGCTTTCTGACGCGTTGGTTGTTGTTTATGGTTTTTGGTCAGCCCAATTAGACTATCTTCGGTCCATAATATTATTTCACGTGACTTAATCATCCATAAAAACTAAATCCAACAAAATAGCTGCCATTTCTGTCTTTGTTTGTGACTTCAATAACTACGCATCATGTGCCCACCAAAGGATTACGTTGAGGATGTGGCAGAAGGGGAAGGGGTTCTTCTGGTATGGTCTGATGAAGAAGAAGAGGGGCCTCCTGAGCTCGAGGATATTGTTTGGGATCCACTCCCTGAGATGGTAGAGGAAGAGGAGCTTCCAAATCCTGAGGAATGTCTAGTGTCGTACGTATTGGGGCACTCCCTTTACGTATGGAACATATTAGTCCCTACGGTGGTGCTGGCGGTGCATGGTGAGGGTGCAGCCCCCTCGGAGGAGCTCATCGTGGAGTACCTGATTGATTTAATGGATCAGTTCATCCCCTGTGGCTACATTCTTGGGGAGGAAACAGCTACTGCCATCTTCCGGGACTTTGCCCAGAGGTACCAACTAGGAGAGGCAGCACTCATCTTAGGTGAAGAGGGAGACTGGCCTTGTTAGCCGGTTCCCCACCTGAGAGTATCCAGTTGCCCCTGGCAACCGCTTCGCTTCCGCTTTGCTTCGTGTCTAATTATTGATTTTTTTTAATTGACATTGCACTCTTGCTCGCTACTTCATCGCTTCGTTCCTTCGCTTCCATTTGTATTTGCATCTTTTACTTCAAGCAGCGCTGATATCACCATGGAGATATTGATTTCCTTGTTTTTGGGTAAGTCTATCTTTGTATTATTTTGGGGCAAGTTCGGCTCATTACAATATTAAAAATGAGGTTGAATGTTCTTTTCTAATTAGTGATGATATTTTTTCGTGCCTGTATAAAATTTCAATTAAAAAATAATGGTTTATATCTAATTTGTCCTCATTTCAGCATGCATTATCTGATATATTTATTTTACAATTTCATTTGGAGAATCAATTAACAACTCTTAACATAGTTAAGTATTTAGATCATCAACATGTTGTGTTTATGTAATGCTTTCTCGTCATTTTGATAGTTATGTCGCATATTAATTAATGTATGATTCCGTTATTAAAATGTGATCTGTAATGTAATTTTAAAACTAATTTGTTATGTTCAATAAAACATTCTATCATTCATATGAACATGTTCACAAAGTTATTGGCCATAATTACATTAAGAGCTGGATCCTTTATGTTGGTTTCAAATTACATAAAGTGCTATCTTATATAAAAGAGCTTTCAGCTGTAGTTCGTATTTCATGGATTACAAATACCATTAAATGGCGAAGTACGTAGCTCATACATGTTCTTCTATTTATTAAATCATAGGAATAATAATTAATCTGATATGATGTCATCCATTAAAATTTTTAATTATTTCAATCTTATCAATTATAGTAACCGATCATTTTGTGTTAGCATCATGAAGTGATATAAAACTTCTATAGGTCAACTCTTACAAAATCAAAGTGAACCTTCGTAAGCTTATTCGGATAATTGTTCATTAATAGCTTTCTATTATGAAAAAAATGACTTTTCATCACCATATCAAGATCGCCTAATAATTCATAACGAGCTACATGTATGCCATGTTAGGACTTGAGATGAGAAGCTATATATATGAATGGTTTATTTTAAAAATAGATATTTGAAAATTATTTTTTGAAATTAATATAAAACATTACAATTTGACACAGATGTTGTAGAATTTATATTGTTTTGAATTCGTCATTAGCCACGTTAAAGTTGCTTAAGATTCCGCTGCGAAAAGTAAACATTTTCCCGGGTGTACATAATCACCGTGGTATGGAACCAGAGTATTTTGAAAACCCGTTTACATTTTAAAAATAATGGTAATATTAGGTGTTTCGTAACACCGTAAGGTATTTGCCTGTCTCAACAGAACCCATCCGGCTGGGCCTCTAATGCTTTCGAAGCAATCTATTTATAGCTACAGCATGGAAATTCATGAATATCCATCGGCAAGGAAAAGTTTCTTACCATGTAATTTTTTGTTTAAATTAAAAAATTTGAGCAATGAACTCTTGTTATTATAAAACATGTACGTAAATTTTGAAAATGTATGCGCACCCGATTTCCTATATAAGGAAGGTGAATTTTTTAAACTATGACGCATTAATGTTTATACCAATGTACATGTAAAGTTTTGTTGTTTTTGCAATACTAAGTTGTTTCAAGACATGTTTTGCGCACAAAAACAGAAAGACACTTTGCAATATATATTTTTCACTTTTCATTAACCTTAAGCCTGCCTACTATGCGATAAACTGCATGCAAAACCTACGGGGCTCCTTCAATGTATGGATTTGTGTGGAGGATGTCCTTTCAAAATATTTTTAATAACCTCAATAAGAAACGCGCGTATAGTCACATGCATTTCATTCCAAACTTGGAGTGATGAGGTTTTTGCCACTTCAGAAGCGTATCCCTATTTGCACATGCGATTGTACTGTTGAAACTGGGAATTAATCCCACTAATTATAGAGTTAAACCATAAAATTACATGGTTGACAAACTTATTAAGCAATTACATTTTTCCCGATTGACTTTAAGGAGAATGAACGTTATACTTAATTTAATCATGAATGTTAAATTTCATTATCCTTGAAGAAATGCTCTCTTACATACACATATGTTCCAGTCTTCATGGTATCATGAAGGAAAGTCCAACGTATATCACAACTTTATTCCCACCAACTCAAACTCATCAGTGTGCCCCCTCAATGATGAACTGTATTGAGCAAGTTATGAAGGTGCGCGGAGGAATGTTCGATTCAAGGGCCGTGATAAAATGCGGTTTAATGAAACCGATGAAGAAGGGGCACACATCATCTAGTATGACCGAAAAACGAGCGGAAAAAACTAAAGACCTTTAATTACACGAGCAGCGAGAGGGTACAACAAAACAATCTCACAAGGATATAACAGAACACCAAAAAAACTTTTATTTATGAGTGTATATTAAAGAATGGAATCATGAAGGACTTGCTGATTTAATGATTAAATGACTTAATTTACATTAAAATTCAACTTTTAAAGGATGTATTATAACTGCATTCTGTGCCCCTCTTGTCCGCATAGTGGAGATGAACTCGTTCTTTAGACGAGTCCTTCTAGACAACTTTGGGCGAGTGCATTGCAGTTAATGGTAAGTATCGTTGGCCTATAGGTTATATTTGGGTCTTTGTGATGTCTTGATGACCATAAACTCCACAAGACAAAAGGCGGAAATTAGCTGTGCGTTTCCTGAAAATGGATAAAGGGTAGGGTATACCCATATAGGGCAAGGGAACCTTAGAAGACCATAGAGGTGGCTGGTTTGGCCCCAGAGATGCTACTCTGGGGCAAGAGTTGAAAATTTTTTTTGTGCAACATGGTAAAGCATTATAGCTTGTACTGCCAAATCCAGTTCGGTAATGATGCACAAGATCTCTTTACCTTTGACAAACCGACGGGAATTGGGGATGGGATAAGCACCATCAAAGTGGGTTGCGCAATAGTTCCAATTTTTGCTCACATAAATACAGTAGTAGCACGGTTCCTCACCCTGAAGTGGAGCAGGGTGCGAAGTTAATCGCTGCCAGTTCTCAAAATCAGGCTGCCCAGGGAGTGGTGGTTGGTAAGTATGTTTAATTTCTCTAGCCTTCAAGATCTCTATACGCTTACGGTATACCCCTTTTTTTCTAAATCTTCGATAGCTGACGGGGGAGGATTGCGTTGATGTTGTGTCCATATGATTTGATAATGAGATATCAGGGTGGATGTGAGCCATTTAGGCGGAGGACCATTGACGACGATGACAGTCAAAGAGGCGTTGGGTATGGGTTCGGTGATGACCACTGGTATGGTCGTCTTTGTAGGCTCTGTCATATGGCGTTTGGCAACAGGGCTGGGTGCCGTGGATTGTGCACACCGCTTGCGTGAAGCTGACGCAGGCTCTTGAGGAGGAGCAGCGGTATCACATGTGGCTTCCGATGTCGAACTTGAGGAAGCGGCAGGCCGGGGAATGGTGACCGCCGTGAGAGGCTGGATGATTGCCGGTGGATTTAGAGAAGGCTGAGATAACATGTAGGCCGGACGAATCTTCTCTTTACTTTTTCGAGGACGCTTCTTTTTTGCGACATATGGTCGTTGAATCAAGGTAACACGAGGCATCGGCGGACCTAGGATAGGGT
This sequence comes from Ommatoiulus sabulosus, assembly GCA_034697705.1. NCBI lineage: Eukaryota > Metazoa > Arthropoda > Diplopoda > Julida > Julidae > Ommatoiulus > Ommatoiulus sabulosus. The sequence continues at coordinate 14,557 of JAQGAO010000637.1, read as the reverse complement.
GGGTGATGCCAGTGGACATACAAGGTTCGTCCAGGTTAAGTGGGGTAGTAAAAAGGGTAACCACCGTTGATGAAGGGGTGTCCTACAAAGATGCTGGCATGGGCAAATTTTCTCGGCTAAAAAGTGCTGACTCCGGCGTGGACTCCTGTTCTGGTAAGGAGATATAGGCACCATTCCAACGGCGCAACCCAGGAGGAGTGGATGGTCTCTGTGAGTATACTGTTGATGGGTGAGATGCAGACGGAGAAGGCAGACGACCTGCCGATGATTTGCGCGGTCCCGCTTTCGGACGTGTGAGCTTTGCCGCGTGCACCTTGCGTGGATGAGGGTGGAGAGAATATGGTAGATTCCTGGAAATGATCTGCGGAATACCTCATATGTGGCTCAATTTGTACAATGGGACTTATTGAGATTATGGAGGAGTCATCCAGCAATGACAGCATGGTTTGGAAAGCTGCATGGCGTAATGGACGATGGGGGCATACGGGACCGAGATGCACAAGTTTATTATGACGATCCAAAAGTAATCGGGCAGTTGCCTCTGCAATTCGCAGTTTCCTGGTCTGAGTCTACAACGAGAGCAAGCTCCTGCCGATCATCCACTACCTTATTATAGGCCCTCATTACGTCAGCCAACGGTACTGAGTTGCTCTCCACGTTGGCAGGGTTGGACAACGTTTGAAGCATCTTATATATGAGAGTTAACAATTCCCGACCCAGAGCTGCGGCAGATGCCGCGTTGATGCCGCGGCAGGACCGGCGTAGTGGAAGGAATGACCGCATTAGGCCCAGCCGAGGATATGGCACTTGCGGCTAATACCGCGAGATTAGCGGTCAACGAAGCACTGCATCGGTCGCCGTCGGCGTAATAAGGTAACTCGCGTTCCGCAATTGCCGTGGCCTCCTCAATGGTAAGGAGTGAAAACGCCGCGGAAACCTCCATGTCGCCGTCGTCGTCGGGCACCAGGGTGCGCGAATGTCGATGTCGCGGATAAGAATGTCTCATCTCTGGAGTATGAGGTTGGTGCAGGGGCATGGAACTAGATGAAGCAGGGGTTGAATGAACAGGCGCACTGGCAGTCGGTGACCTGTGAGGCTTATATGATAGTTCCGTAGTGGGTCGGTCGTCAGGATCAAGGCCTAAAGCACGTGCAAAAGACACAGCAGCGGTATTGGGTGCGGAATCCATAGTTGCTCCGTCGTAAGGAGAACTCGTTGAATATGGTGTTGTCTTTGCATGTAGAAGGTTGAAGCACTAAGAAAATCGAGCAGCAAGATTATACAGATTTGGGAGTGCAGATCGTATTGAAGGGTGTTGACATACTGTGACGAGTAAGGGTCAGTATCAGATGACCCCGTAGATAGTAGCTCGGCGCCACATGATGGGTGTTTAGGCGAGGATGAGAAGCCGGTGTATTTAAGCAATAACTCCTCGTCTGATAGGGATTTCCCGGTGCTTTTAAACTATAATGGGCCTTGTGCTGTTCATAAACCAAACCCAATCCAGGTGGCTATCCCTTTTCAAGCGAACAGCAGGCGGCAAGGGTTAAACAGTGCAAGATGGGTGATCGGCATTGTGTAGCTCTTTTTAACAATGAATGTGATACCATCAGACACCGATGTAAGTAGTGACTAAGCGTGGCATCCTCAATCTATTTCTTTACCAATAAAAGTGGTTGATGCGTCACAAAAGTCAAGGATAGCGTGATTGTCGAAATCTTCGTGAAATCCGTCTGAATGCTTGTAAAAAATCATCCATAACGACTGCCTGGAAACTAGCATGGATTTAGAAGGCACGCCCTGTGCCTGTGAGATCGGGGGCGTCGATGGGAGATGTCACGGCAGAGGCCGGAAGTTACGCGGAAGGCCCTGCGTACAAAGGCTTTTTTGGCGCCGCGCGGAAAACGCCCCCTAAACACACACAGCCGACACAAACTTCAGCGCACTTGTGCACGCTGATGCGAAAAAATAGGGAGCGCAAGTTTTCAAGTAAGCGTGCAGGGTTTACCTAGACCTGTAAAATCTATAAGAGTAAGGTAACTTTATAATGACCTTGATATGTCAGGGAAGGATGGTTTATTGTGAATAATTTCGGGAAATTCAACGTAGTCATGGCGATCCAAAAAATATTACTTATACAGTGTTAACTCAGGGCCCGGTCATTTTCCGAATAGTAATATGCAAATATTGACCACTTTTTATGAGCAGACATGTTTAACCTTTACCGCATGCAAAATATTCCCTTTTTAAAATTTTGTCATACAACTGTCCTTAGTAAATTTCATTAAAATAGTTTTTTCCAGTTTAAATTTATCAAGTTGTCAATGGTCCGGGAAACTGTTTAAAACCTGAAAATGTCATGAAAATTGAAAATCAAATTTCTGCAGGAGCTTGTCATGATAGCGGAAATTAGAGAACATTTTCAATTAAATACTTTTTACATTTCGATCAGGATTGACTAAACTAGCCGGGATTAGTTAGAAATCATAGAAGATCTCTTTAATCAATATTGAAGCATGCAGTTCTACTTTAATTGTAAAAGCGGTATTTAAATTCATAAAAATAAATTAAAATAAAAATAACAAACATATATAAATGTCGATGTGTAAAATTGGACCGGTAATAGTGCGCATTGTGCAGATGAAAAAAAAAAGTTGTTTTATTGGTGTTATGATAGTGACAGAGGGGCACGTCACTCGATTAATCAGAATCGATGTCGGGTTTCTTGCAGGAATACACAAGGATGGCCGAGGAAATACTGTATAATCGGAAAATGTCTAGAAGCTTGTAATATTCAAATAACATAAGTGTTTTATGCTATCTCTTAAACGTTTTGTTGAGAAAAGGAAAAGGATTAAGACTTTGAACATAGTTTGAAAGCGAATGCATGGTGAAGAGGAATCCAGATTATCAATATTACTATAATGAAGGTTTTTTCATTATCGTTTATGTTATGTTAATTTCCAAACCTATACTTTAACAATATTTAATTGTAAACTGAGTGCTATTATGAAATAACCCACTATTAATGTTGAACTGGTCGTCCGTAATTAAACTCAGCTTACGTGTTTACGTTGTGGAATGATGTACAATGATCGTGGAATGATTAGGCAACATAAATTAAAGTGAATGCCGACTTTAATGGTACAAAGATGGTTTAGCATATTTCAATTATTACATATTTATTGATTTAATTCTAGAACATACCTATTTATTAAATAATTTAACAACTTGTAATTAAAACATTTATTTAGGGAATATTGCAAGTGATAAAGACTAACTTTAATGAGCCAAACGACATCAATTATCACAATAAAATTAGTGGGTAAAGGTTATAAATTCCTCCCAACCGAGTCAACAACAAAGGACGATTTGCCATTATTCGCCAACAATCCGGTGTTCACATGAAATCAATGAAAAACCTTAATGGCTCACTATAATTGTTAGATAAGGAAGGTAGTTTTGGTATTATGTCTTCGTTACATTGCGTGACCTGATTCATTTTCCTTGAGTGGAGTGATCCTAGCTTTCTTGATCTTAAATGTCTCAACCAGTTCCTTTAAAACAAAATATAAACTCATTGAAATTAATTACATATAAACGTTATTTATATTAAAGATATCAGACCTGGACTGCAGCCTAATCTCGTATTATATCAATAAGACCGCATGTAAAGTACGGTTGTATATTAACATTACCGCCCAAAGTGACTTGTTCAATGTGAAGACGCAGGATTTCGGATCCCCCTTAAGTACGTTGGCATTTGGTATTCCAATTGCATCCTTATCAGCTTAAATTTAAAATAATAGGAAAAAGCACATGTAGTAGATATGAAAAATGCTATACGATAAAAAGGTTAAAAAATCACACTAACCAATTAATGGTAAACCATTAATATCGTCATACATAATGGCATCTCCATTCTACAATAGCATGCAAAGACATATGCATTATGATATACATAAGCATTATGATAAACCGTACAAGAATAGTAATGCTTGACAACTAGTATCAAAATAAAATTTGAACGACGAATTAATTCCAACTAACCTTACACAAGAACATTAAGTTGGAGAAGTTATGTACTGTTTGTACATAGGATTCCGGAGTAACGGCAAACTTTATGAAACAAACAGGACCTTTCGCAAAAACATTATTAAGTATATTACATTTCACATATGAATTATGGAATTATACATTACCATGCTTCAATCAATTTGTTTGTCTTACCATGGATATTACACGTATCACGTAATATGGTAAGTATTCTCTGAGCCTCAACGACCGAAACTTTAGTTTGAAGTTCTGTAACATCCATAACCTAAAATATACAAAACAATGAAGAAATACCAATTACACAACCTTAAAAAATGAATCTGAAATGTTATTAAATCAATCATGTAAAGGTAATTTATATTCAGTACAGCAGCGTGTGTTAAGAATTACAATGAAATATATTAAATCTTAGGCGAATATAACACTTTCGAAGATATAATTTGCCTCTTGTATGACCAGCTTTACATTCATGGGGACATATTTCTTCGCAAAGGATTGCGGTCTTTTTTAACTATTCAACAACAACGTCAAGGAAATGGAATCCTTACTGACCCTGCCAAACGGTGCCAGCACCTTGGCACTTAATCATGTGATTTGTTGACTTTTTTTGAACCAGTGTCGCGTACTTGTTTTGAAGATTCATATACCACTAGGCGATATAGAGTTTTAAGTTAATTAAATAAGTGCCAACGTGCTCTTACCCATAGTCATTGTTATCATTATCAACTTAGACCACTTCACAACTAAAAGCTTATTATCGAAGCGTACACAAGAATGATATTAATTTAATTTTTGTAATATTAATAATAATAATAATACTTAAATATTGGACATTGTATTTGTAGCGAGTCGCAAGAAAGCGGCATTGCATTGTATTTGCTTATTTTTCTGACACCAAAGATGAACATTAATCTTATAAAAATGATATATATTACTCGTATCATAAATTATATACTCTGAAGCAATCCTCCAAAAATACATATTATAAATTAATTATCGCATACTTGCGTGTATCGTCTTCCTATTACTATAATTCCGGTACTGATTTCACCTTGATAAAATTTGCTCATTAAAGATGTGTCTTTAAGATGACTCTAATATGACTACGCACGTGCTGTGCTTCAATATATTATGAGTAAACAAGGTTCTCTAACGGTCAGTCGTGATGGTGGCATGACGCGGGACACGTGGCATCAAAGCCACGCCAGCCGAGCAGGAGGAAGAACGATTGGTCCAGGGTAATATCTCGTCAATCGTTCGGGACCAATGCTTTTCTAACCCTCTTAAGAAAGCCGAACATATAATAGACCGTGCTCAGTTCATAGCAGACAATTTTTTTTACAATAATGACTTAAACACCCTCATGCAGATGTGAATACTTAGCCATCTATGTGTGTGCGCCCTTCAATTACGTTAGGAGATTTAGTTGATTTCCTGAAATCACCTTCACACCTGGTGTCATGTCGTATAATATTCGGTTCGACCCCCTTCACCAACCCTTAATATCACGTTATCTATCTGTTTAAAACAGTGTAATTTAAGTGTCCATATATACGTTAATCTTTGCTTGATTGCGATACATATATATGTATTTAAATATATATATCAAACAAATGTTTAATTAGGTTCTGTAATTATGTTTCACTTCAGACACTTCAGACTAGTCTTGTGTGTCGTTCGCGATATTGATATATATATATCTTAATATATATTCAATTAAACGATTCAGTCATACTTTTTCTGAAAACCAGTGCTTTTTTAAATTCGATCCAGATATCTCGCATATTGATATTTTTGTTATTAGAAAAACATGTCTTGATGTTTACCGAGATTACCCCCTTGGAGAGATCGGTAGAGCTTCGGCTCGAGCGCTTCCTTCACCCCCCTAAACGCCTATCGACATGGTTTATGAACCTTTTTCATCATCATAGAACACTTGCACAATTGTAACAATCAATTGGACCCCTAAGTCCCTAATCACACATGAGCAGCTAACAGCAGATTGCGGCGTTGAACGGGCAAATATCCCCTGCTTTATATGTTTTTGCAATGGGCCAAACGCACACACAACGACGGACTTTAACGGTGCGCAACGGAGGCCAATCTCGCCGCTCGAAATAGCTGGCAATTCTGCGGCGTACTGCGGTTTTTGGTCCCTCTGTAATTGTTAGAACACCAATTAATCCACAATTTTCCTTCATCTTCACAATGTGCCATATCACTGGTCCTTTTTTAAAAAACTCTATTTAAATGTGTTCGTTAGCGTTTAGCGCGCGTTGAACGCGCCTTTTCAACGCGCCGCAAAAAACATCAGTGTGCGCAGGGCCTTAGGACCATTGTAATAAAATAGAAAATAGGGGATATTGGCACGTCCAACGCCGCTGCAAGCCGCTCTGTGTATGCCGACCCTAAGGGGTTCTACAGATTGTTTTTATGTAGCCATTAATGATTCACGATGATGAAAATATAAAGAAACCCTGCCCTAGGAGAAAACGACGATTCTGCATTTTTAGTTTCAATATAACCATTCAATTTATTTATGACAAACAATTACAAAACGAAACAAAGTGTTGAATTGTTATATTTGGGATGAACCCTTTTTAAAGATAACCTTGCATAATGTCACGTTATTATGTAACTAAATACAGATATATTAAGGATTCAGTACTCGGAGGTAAAAATAGTAACATCCAGTGAAAATAATCATATGTATGTTACAGGGCTTAAACACTTTATGATTAATGAATAAACAAGTAGCAATTCCTCGTTACCTTGCAAGCTTCTTTAAACAACGTATTACAAAAATAATCTCCTAGCTACACACCAGAAAACAGATAGGTCCGAAATTAAAATAACAAACACATATTACTCGATGTCTACATTTGGTTTAACACCCGACAAAGGCACTTAAGGAAGTCCTGCAGGGCCTTAGTCGTGGAAACTTATTGTAGGCCTACTGATCCTCTTGGGTGAGGTCAGCAAACAAGATATACAATATAACTTGTATATATGTCAAATTAAGTACAGTTAACATTTTGTGTTCTTATATGTGTTTTGGGTAATTGTACATTTGTAAAATTGGCTGAATTATAAAAATAGTGATTGTCAAGCCGTTAATGTATTACGGGGCCATATCCGGAGATGGATTCTTGTCCATCTCCCTCGCAAGATTGTTATTAATGTAGGAAATCGTTGTTAGCTATATATAAGGCCATAAATTTATATCATATAGTTAAACAGTATGTTTCATCAAATAATGGTTGCTACCATTATCGGGTATGGAGGCTTGGTAAGAACTCAAAATGATTATTAACCTTAAGTAATTTTTTGCTATGCCTAAGTGTTGAAATTGGATATATTCGGATGAAGAGATATATCGGAAGAATGAACGTACAACAATTCTGTTATATTTTACAAGTTCATATCATTGATTATCACTATTAGACCCGGCGCACACAGAGCGGTGTACAGTAGATTGGAGCGGCGTTGCACGGGCCAATATCCACCATTTTATATGTTACTCCAATGTGCCTTAATACGCACATTTTTGGTCATAAAGTTACGTTACCGGATTACGATTTTAATAGAAATATATTAGTCCAAATCCAGGATTCGTAACCAGAGTTACAAGGACCCCTTGGGGTCAATGTATTTGTTACTGTGGGTCCACGATGAACTTAATAAACAATAAAAATAAATAATACTATTATAAACCTGCCATACACTTGAGTTTGTAAGGCACTACGCACATAGGTTTCTTTTGCGCTTCGCGCAATACGCGCGTTCAACGCACGTGATACACGAACGCACAAAGAGGACACAAACTACAGCGCACTTTAGCTCGATTGTGCCAAAAAAAGGGGGCGTGCGAGTTTTCATGTAAGCGTGCAGTTTAACTCCATACCTGGGAACCCTATAAAATTCTTGGAATTTGAGAACGACCTGGAAATGTCAGGGTAGAATGGTCTGTTTAGGTATAGTTATCGAAATTACACGGAGTCATGGTGCTCCAAACTGTGTGCTCAGGGCCCATTTTCTTATTAGAAAAATTTTAAAAACTTAACCACATTTTTGTATAACAAAATTGCAAAATTTCCAACTCCTACCAAGCACACATTGTCAGCCTTAACCGTATACATAATTTTTCCATTTTAAAAATGTTTTCATGCAATTGTCCTTAGTTGAATTAAAGCCATTACATTATGTTACAGCCTCATATAAATGTTGTTGTTTAAAAATGTTCCAGTTATAGGTCGCATTGCTCAGATCTAGGAAAAGTTTAGGTTATTTGGGGTTACAGCAGTGCTAGATGGTACAAAACCCCTGTACGCCGTATAAGTTCTAGATTTTGCGCGTCGAGATTTGCCTTGGTCGCACAATGCTGAAGTCCGCTGACGTGTCTCCGTTAGGCTCATTGAAATAACATAGAAAATAGTGGATATTGGCCCGTCCAATGCCGCTGCAATTCGCTGTAAGCCACTCTGGGTGCGACGGCTCTAAAGGCCGAATCACAATACCCATTGAGACTGGCGTTTGCCGTTGTGATTGCGATTGCGACCAACTCTCGACCAATCAGAGAACAAGCGACTGCAATTTTGAATGGCGGTTGTCATTTAGTCGCCCGGCTATTTTTGGTAGTTTTATCGGTAGTTTAGGTAGTTGCTCTGAGTCTCAATGAATTGTTGGCCGAAAAATGTGACTTTGGTATGGATAACCCTGGTATATACCCTGGAAGAAACCCTGGAATAAACACTGGTATAGATAATAATAACATTCAATATGAGATAACCTGTCTGCCTTTCATTTTGTTACCTCCAGATACACAATTTGATATGTAGGTACATGAAATGTATATTATTTATTTCCTTTAATTTTTGCTAGTTTCACCAAAGTACATGTAATATTGTAAACATGCAAAGGTTTTGCATTGCATGGTATATAACATAATACCATAAACTATAACAAAAAAAAAGTTTTGACGGCAACTCATAATCGTAATTTATGTATGGTTTTATGAACATATAGTGTTAAATAACATATGTTACAGTGAACCAAACCTTCGGAAACAACTTTACATCGTATTACTGAAAATAATAGAATTTATAAGAATCTCGTCATTGATTTTCAATTTACAATTATGATTCTATTAATATGGCATTTATGTGAAAGAAATTTAACCGAATTGTATAATTATGAAAGTGTATTTGTAATAGATACAGTACAATACAATACATTATTTATTCACAAAAAGGTTACAGTGAAGTTACGTAAGAATATAGTCAAAAGGTATCCGTCCTATCAGGATAATGGATGAAGAGTTTAGTTGACAACAAATTAAATATTAATTATATTGGAATTAATGCGGCGTTATGCACTAAGATGGTTTGGTCATGCCATATCCAAAAAAAATAATTTCAAGTAGATTTATAAAGTCCACGCCCCCCCTCCCCCACAATAAATGCACAGTATACGAAATATAAGTAGGTGCACTCCACAGAAGTTTTGGGTTCCGAGAACACCGCTGCGCCGCCATGTGTACGAATTGTTTTTGAAGATAAAGCCACGCCCTACGCGATTTTAAACAAATCGTAGGAAACATGGCACTCACTTGTGTTCTTTGGATTCACGAGTTAATATAGGCGTGGTTTCATCTTAAAAATAAATTCGTACACATGGCGGCGCTGCGGTGTTTTCGGAACCTAAAACGTTTATGAAGTGCACCTTTTATTTCGTATATACTGTGCTAAATGTATCTAGTCTGGTCTAGTCACTGTATATTTTCCATAATACACCTTCCTCCTCCTTACGAGAAATTGGAACATTCTGCACGAGCATCTTACACCTTCTCGTAGTTCCATATATACCATAGTATTTCCAAACTACCACGCATACGCTAATCCTGCATGTATATCTCTCAGCCGGCATCACGATAGGCAAAACCATACATTGGCATAACAACTTGCAAAACGATAGCTGCACGTGCGCTCCATCCTTGTACTCATAACAATGGCTTCTTATTCAAGAGACAATGTGTCAGACGCTGTGCTCCGTTTAATTCAAGAAATTAAATTGGAAATGTCTTTACCAGACAGTACGACCACCATTTCCTTATCACCTTCGGAGGATTCGATTTACCAAAATTTCGGAAATGAAGCGGTTACCACGCGCTATCGGCCACTCACACCAGCCGATGATTTCGACACGCTAGAGGCAGGTTTATTTAACACTTCATGTGATACGATAACGTCATCTTTTGCCAACACGAATGCATCATCTATGTCTCTACAGCATGGGCGTTCGTCATACATCCTCCAAAATAAAAAACTTAGCGGATACCGTCACAAAAACATGTTCTAAGAAACTGAATTCTCTTGGAAATCTCAATGGACATTCCCAAAGTAGAAACAAATTGAAACGTGATCTTGGAGTAATCTGCAATTTGTATAACAATTTACTCGAGGAGCACACCCGTCGAGGCAAAATTCTCCAACTAACCCACTCATTCCTTACCAATGTTAACGTCGTCCATACCCCTGTGGAGTGGAACCATATCTCTGCACCTTTATATGTGCATACGGTAAATCGGATCTTTCTAATAATTCTTAATATTTTCATAACTTTATTTATATCTGTATTTAATTACTATTTCAATAGGTAAACATATTGTAATGCTTTCTGATGTTTATCATTTTTCAGTCAATTCCAGTCAATCAACTAGAGTCAAGCTCGCCCGCTTTCGATCTTCAGGCTATTTTGGACGTAGATCTCTTTCGTTTCTCTCCACCTATCTCACCTTCTGCGGCTTTAGAACCTTCATCAACTTACTCGTTACGATCTTCACCCATTACCACTGTTCGCCCAGCTGGACGCTCATTTTCATCTCTTTTTGACTGCACGAAACATCTTCCTCCATCTTACTCGAAACTGTTTCCCGACCCTGCTCCTTATCGTCCACCTACCCCAGGGGACTGTACGTCTCAATCACATGCAATTGAACTTCATACAACTGAATCTTCAATCATTAGAACCTATACAACTCTTACCCCCGTAACATCCTCCTCATCATCATCACCTTGCGATTACGCGACGCACCTACCATCTTATTCGGAACTCTTTCCAAACCCTACTCCTTTTAGCCTCCACAATCCCTTGGACGCTATATCTATCTCTAATGCCTGTCCTCATTGTCCATTGACATTATCGGTCTTAGATGACCCCATTGTGGGGCACACCGATCCCACCACTGTCTCAACGGTGCAAAGTCCTGCCGATTATACGCTATCGGTGGCGAGCGTTACGGACCCGTCCACCAGACCGACATCTACCTCGACTGACCTGCTAAATCGCAGCACCCCGTCAATATTAAACACTTTCATGCGAGCTTGGCACTTTCATTTCGTTATGAAAATGAAAACTAACAAACTGACGTAACGAGTCCTACACCATGTTAACGATATCTCACGGCAACGAACATTCGCCACTACGTTAATTATTCCTGGTTTACATGTTCCATCTACTCTTAACGCTTTTCAATGATATATGTAAACCTATCGGACGTTGACATAAATAACTAATCTCTCATGACCTCTCGCACCCTTTCCAATTCACATGAAATCGTTTTTAATATAGAACTATTACATATCAAAACCTATACTTGATGCTCGCTTGGATGCAAAAGAGTGACCATAATATCATCGATGTGATATCATATATTTAGATCTAAACGTTATCGAACAAGACCATCTCATATTATCTTGCATCCCATTCAGTAAAAGTTTAAATTTATCATCTAATAATAACCATAACTCGATATCATATCTATTAATATCATTACTTTATGCTAGTAATCAACTTCATTTTCTAATTTCATTTTATGCCGCGTTAGAAATGCCATTGTAGGCCTAATTGTGGTCCAATTTTTATTCATAAATGTTCAATTGCTTTTTTATACATGCTAGACTACGCCGGTAAACGTTGTTCGATGGTATCTGCGTCCATTTAATTTTATGTAGGTTTTATCATTACGTTTGGGGTAGTTGATATCACTACACCCTTGAGCAACTTTAATCATTTCTTGATTGCGATACCTCAATCATATTATATCTTAGTCAATCCCTTTCTTTCAATAATGGAGACGCGTATTACTTGATGAGACATAAAAGTGTATTGATTTCCAAATATTGTAAACTTTTGAATAATATGGAAAATTCATCTAACCTAATAAGATATAATACACTCCTGAGGTGTTCATCTTGACTCATGGTCCGTCCAAATGTATTAGTTGTCTTAGTTGTAATTGTTATTTTTATTTTTATTTTTGCTTTGTTTGTACGGTGTATTAATTTTATTTTATTTTCCATTATTTGCAATTTTTCCAGGATCGAAACCATCCTCTATTAATACAAATCATTCTTTTGACATCTTATTTTCTAATTTTTTCGCTTTTTATTTGCGATTAGGCTAAGGCGTAATCTACATCTACTTGTTAAGATACCAAAACGCAGTTCCAATAAAGATTTGTATTCATTACATAATTTTATATTTAGTTTTCTTTTGGGAAATTATATGGCTGATAAATAATTTCTCCTTTACTCTATTTTCATCACTTAATTTGAAGCTGTAATAATGTTTTCTCTAGAAACTATTTATCAACAATTATATTTATGATGGCCGTTGATAACTAGGCGACGACATGGCTACACCGTTGATAGAGCAGTTGGCGAGGACCAGAGTTCGGCGTATAACTCATGTAATGCGGCCTAGGCGCAGAGAAATGCGGCGTCGAAACGTAGGGATAAAGTCTGGCGTAGATTACAGTGATACTGCGGCGTTTATTCGAAGGTAATGGCTTTGGTAATTGCGTCTGTGATGCGAAGAGACTGCGGCGTGGAAAACGAAGGCAAAAGTGGGCCAGGTGCACGCTGAACGCTGGTCGAACGTCGACAGAAATTTTCCGCCAGATGCTCGGCCATTTATGTTAGAATCCTACGGGTTGGTGCACACCGGCTATTAAAGGGGCTAATTGCCCCCATTTTCTGGGTTATTACTATGAGCTCGACGCACACTCGTGGACTGTCTTCAGCGGTCTTTAACGGTAAGCGACGGAGGCAAATTTCGCCGCACAAAATCACGACCAGTTCATCAGCGTGCAACGGGAATGTCCTCCCTCTAGAACTGGTAAACCCCAATTAATTAATTTTTTTAAATTCATCTGCAAAATGGGCACATTATTTTGAGTTTAAATGTATGTAAATTTGAGTTTATGAAAATTATTCATTATCATGTGATGTAATACTTGTACATAACTTGATATGAATTGGCATGACAAAAAATTTTGGTTTACATATTATGTGGATAGAAAAGGAACTTTATGGCGGAGGCAGAAGTATCCAAGTAACCGCACGGACGGAGATCGAAAATGGCAAAACGCCTGAATCAGCGTTTATGCGATAAATTACAGAAGATAACCTATTAAACAGTCATTTTTATTTCTGGTGCACCGGCATACATGAAATGCGCACCCCTAGCCCTACCCATATTTTCGCACGGATACCCAAAAAGCGTTACAACTTTTATATTATGATGTATGTCCTGACAGTGTGCATCAGCGTTTGCACCGCACCGTGCCGCACCGCAACTTGGTGTGCGTCGACGTTACAGACGCAATATACGAACTATCACTTTGTGCACTACAATGGACGTTTGGGCTACGCAAAACAACGCAGTGCTATCTGCGTACGAAAGTATCACTAAGATGAACCGACGCCCATTGAAACACGTGAAACAAAACAACATATTTAAGTGATATGTAGTCTAAGATTGGTTTACTAGATAATGGGGTGACTTGCTGTTATGTAGGCCTATAATTGCGTAAAGAGCAATTATGGAGCCAAAAACGTCAATGGTGTGCTCCTATTTATATTTATTATACTCAGGGCTGGATCAACCCATATAGAGACCCATAGGCCGAAGAAATTTCAAGGAACCCTTTGCACTTTGCAAATTATATCCTAATACGTTTTTGAACAACAATATCTTGATAAACCAATTTTATTAAGCAAAACAAACATTGATAAATAATATATTGTAATGTTATTACACAAACATTAAACTCTTATAAAACTGTATAAACTGATAAAACTTAAATATTCACTTTTCTCAATTTTTGGGTAGTAAACTCTTTTAGGACATATTGGAAATCGACCTTTTCCAATACGTCGTATTCAGTGGCCATAATGGCAAGTGAATTCAGTCGTTCTTGTGTTATCGATGAGCGGTGACCATTTTTCAGCAGTTTCAACTTCGAAAAAGATCGTTCACCAGTAGCGTTCGTAATCATGAGACATCTATAAATTTTTAATGCTGTCATAACATTTGGGAACGTTGATTGCGCCATATTTTCAAAAATTAATTTGTACGATTGCGATGCTAGCACTATTTTATCAGGATTTTCTACTTGTGATATGAAATACTTAAAGTGAACCATTTCATCTGCAAACTC
>JAQGAO010000636.1:0-31442 GCA_034697705.1 Ommatoiulus sabulosus | reverse complement strand
CTCCGTCTCACCAAGTGACAACTCCCTAAATCATCATAAGGCCTCGGCGCGATGATTACTTACTAAACTAAACTAAATTAGCTTGGGGATCGACTGTATGTAAAATATTAATTAACAAGTGTGTTTTAACTTTATAAATGCTAAAAAATCATGCATTATTCCGCTGTTATTATCTATTATCAAATGGAAGTGTGAGGCATAACTATGCCAGCCTGAGTCACACTGAGGATTGATTGAGGTATTCACTGGTAAAGTGCACCACTGATCCTAATACTCTCAATTTGCATTTTGACGGAGTCACACTGTTACTACCAATATGACGATCATACTGTATGTGATCATGTTCCATCGTTTCTTCATAATAAATATATTCGCTGCATTTTTCCAGTGTAATAGCTAAATATTTTCAAAATGACAATATAACAATAATCTAAAATCCAGAAGAAATGGCCATTGTATAGGATGCAAAATAAGTCTAAAAATACCAAGTCATTTTTAGAACAAAAGTGAAATCGTTTTATTTCTTATCAACTGTAGGCCTATAACTTTCACAAGGCGCCCTAAATGAAATTTCGAACATTAGTTTCACTTAATTTCAAATTGTGATATTAGTTGACTCTGTGCCATGGAGGCATGCACCAACCAGAGCCACTGAGCATTATGTTCTGAGCCACTTAAAAAGTTTTACACCCAATGTACAAGTGGAATCAGCAGGAATTGCTTGAAAATCTGCACAACCTTTGATTTTGCAATAAGCCACCTGAGGGAAACTGTAGATCAGTGGTGCATCCAAAATGCGTTTTGGTGGGGTAATTTTTGGCAGGTTTTAATTTCTATCAGAATACAAAAACAAACACCATAAATATAAACTTACCTGGACAAAGACAGGAGAGAAAGATGTCAGGATTTCTTCTAACAACTCCAATCCAAACGTCCTGCTCATTTCATGTAATTCCAGTAACCACACCGGACGATCCATATTCACAAGTTGAATGAGGTCCTGGAATAGCAAGTACGCGTCAGCTGCACAAGGAGCCAAGGATTTTGGTGGAGATGCATGGCATATTTTCAATTCCTCGATGTTCACTGCGTCCCATTTACTAGTTTCCACAATCTTATCTTCCTCAGTTACCCGTTCAAACACCAAAGAAACAAGCTGACGAACCGTTGCGGATGCGGCATTAATTGTGGTGCTGTCTTTCACTACATGAAGCCTCAAGCACAACACCAAAGCCTTTGACAATGCATGCCCTTGTACATGGTTGCCATTGTTTAGTAGGAGTAGAACTGTTTGAAGCAGTTTTACTTCTTCTATGCCAGTCTCCATCAAAGTCCACAGGCAGTTAACCACAGCTTCTGCAGAAGAGGTTGAGATTGCCCCATGGGCTATCAGCCTCTGAATTCCATTCACGCTAATTTGCACCACCTTGAAGTTCTTTGTATCACAGCCAAGAATAAATGGTTGCAGAATTTCTTTGCTGTCATTCTGCATGGCTGCAAATAAGTGGAATAACACTTAGAAGAGTACACATGCGTATTTATTATAATTTATCTGATCTAAATTTCCAAATTCGTTTTTCGATTTTGTCATTACATGTCTGATCAACATAACTATAAGTGATCGTAACAAATTTTTAGAGGATGGGGTCTACAATTTGCCTGAAAGCTAAAGTCAGGGTAGCTGATCAGGGTCTCTCAATTGCAAGACAGAGCATTTTACCACCGAGCTAATCCAGCATGGCTAAATTTGCATGCAAACAGTGTTTATTTTAGTTACGTTTTTACATCGTAATATATGCATTGGGGTTTGCCAGCATGGAATTTCAATTAGAATTTAGGAATATAAGGCAAGATAGTTATTTCTACATGTAAACATACTTACCACTTATAATATCTTCACTTCTTGACATCAAAGTACGGAGTTTTACAATGCCAGTCTCAGCAGCCTAAATCAAACCAACATACAAACTTTAATAATGAATGATAGAAATTCGCTACATATGCAACTGAGAAGATTAAGTTGTACACCAGCTTGTGCATCAATAGAAAACCTGACCTGTATTCTGTTACGGTATGTCTCGTCCCGGACACGGATTCTACCCCTCGACCATGTCCTCATGATAATTCGAATTTTTTTCGCACCTAATAAAGGGCATTGACCCAAACTCCCATCAAGGGGGGAAAATGCCCTTCTCGGTTGATCCCCCCCCCCTCCTGGAAACAACCCACTATGCTAGCTTGGCTTTCAACCCTCTAGGGGGGACTTCCTCCTCCTGCATTTCACGCACCCCTCCATGTGGGGTCCTGCAGCTACCACGCCCCCGCTGGCCTAACCTGACCTAACCTAGTCTTACAGGCGGTCCAGCACCTTTCTATTCCAGGTGTGCACATATCATACTAATACCCAGTTAGCTAACTAGGTCAAAACGGCGGAATCCAAATGTCCTCAGGGTATTGGAAAATGTCAATTTACAAGGACTGCGGAGAAGTGCATTCTTGGGTGGAGGTCTGCTTGTGTGTGTCAGTGTGTGCATGCATGCATGCATGAATGAATGCAATGGGATCAGGACGTATTGTTCAAAATGAGAAGACAAAACATCTAGGAAAATTGACATTTGCAAATGACATAACCATCAAAATCTGGAATTTTCAACAGCACGATAAGGCTAGCTGCTATGCTCGTTATTAATTCAATAGATGTGCTTTATTCCGACAACCTGCCTGTAATTCATGTACAAGACACTGCATATCCAACCAACACCTTTTAGGATGTTTTTGTACAGGTATTTTACACAAATGTACTCTGTTTGTATGGGATATATGCTCAATAGAGGCACACATTTTTTTCTAAACGAGACTACCTCACAAATATCCAATAAAGTACTTTATTATAAGAAGCAAGTAAATGCCATTGATTTATTTGCACGTCAATATTTCAACTTCTGTATGGTTGATAATTTAGACAAAAAGGACATTTTCAAAATTAATACATTTGAAGATAGCATCCTATTACTAAAGACATGATGCTCGGACGTTATATAACCTCGGACGAATACTGTCATACATACACCCACCTCCTTAACATGCTGATATTTTCTTCTCGCTTCATTGGACAACGCCTTTAGATCATTTTGCAAGTTTTCTGCCAGTTTCTTGTAAAAAAGTTGCCTATCCGCTGGGGTACTGGACGCAACTTTTGCCATTTCTCTAAATTAGTCAGATATTCCACGTAGACACGGTTGGTGTTAGTAACGTATCATGTACGTAGACTTCAAAGGCGCATACGAAAACATGTGAACGAAATCCTAGGCCGACCTCAGTTTACAAATCACATTGTATCTTCAGAGTCAACCAATAACACGAACAAATTCTTTACGAAATTAATAATTGCTGCATATTTTTGAAAGCCTTATCAGCCACCCTAGTAACCATTACATATTCCGCAATCCGCATTCCCTGTTCACCTCTGGCTTTGGTTACCGCTTAATCGCTTAAACAATAGCAACTTTCGGCAATAAGGTCACATACTATGCAATACGTGACACGACTCCAAACGAATTGGACACAAGCGAATTCGGATATTCAGAATTTTCAAAGTAATCACCTGTGATCGCAAACATTACAAACGATTTATCTGTACTAGTTTCTAAAAAAATTCAACAACGAAAATTAATATTTAGTGACAAATGGCTTGTTTTCGAAATGGAGATTGCCTGTTTTGAGAAACTAAATAACAATTTGTGATATAAGATGGGTTTGAAATTTAATATGATTCCTGAAATTCTTTCCAGCCTATTATTATTTAGAAACGGAATTTCCGAATGCAGCCGAAAAGAAAAGAAGATTGCTGTGGTTGACTATGTCACTCGCAGATGGCACTCTCGTCGCACGGGGGACGCCATATTTTGATTTCCAGACAGTGAATTTTTTTTCATCCATGGTGAATTTTTAACGTTTCTCTAAACTAGGAAGAAATCGGCGTGCGATTTACGAATAAGGCTGGTACCGTTTATTCGGGAGCAGCTTTATTTCGTTCTGTGGAAAGAATATGGACCAAAAGAAGAGTCCTAATAGGTAAACCTTTTCCGTTTTTCAACAGAGCATCTCAAATCAAGCTCCAAAAAGTTAACACCACAAACACACGTACGAATATCGCGTTTCTCACATGGAAAATTGTTTATTTTCTGAGAAGCGTTCGCAGAGTCACGCAGAAATCACTAGTGCATTTGTAACTGCTTTAGTTGAGTGATTCAGATTTTTATAAAGGTCTGGTTTTACAGCACGTTAATGGGCAGACAACGATTGAAATCTAGGGAATTCTCAGAAATTCCAAAGATCCCAACCTCCCAGGATATTCTTAACTGATTCTTAAAGGTTGCTGCGGTAATAGTCGACGATTTTAACAGTAGATGACACGTGAAGTGTTTGTGGCAACACAAAGGATTGTTTTGTAAACACAGCTTGTGGCTTATTGATGCCACGTAATTATTTAATTAGTCATTGCATAATGACTTGCTGTGTCGCATACAAAATGCGCCTAGTGCTGTAATCTCATTATATGAAGGTTAACGAGCGAAAAACGCACCCTACATTGAACTGTTTCCTTTTATATTAGAGTGGATCCTGTTGGTATCCAAAGACGGAATCAAAGAAAAATTACATATTAGTAATATTTTCTTTGCATTTTTTAGCCACATGAAATAGAAAAAAATGTGCCATAGCCCATTGCGGAAATGAATCACTTTCAGTAAAAGTTTTCTTTAGTACAATGTTAGAAATAAATAAAGGCAAGAAGGGGCTGGGACACCTAGCTTAGTGAATTAATTGATCGACTCCTTCATTTCATATCAGGAATGAACATTCCACAAATTTATATTTATTTAGTCTTATCATGAAAAACCAACACTTGTTTTAATTCCAAGTGGCCATTGATGCTGAGTCGCTTGCCTTTTATTTCCTCTGTCCATGGTTCGCTTCCCTGTCAATGTTGGTGGGAATTTTTGAAGATGCATAGTTTTTTCTAAGTGGTGGCTCTTTCTGAAGAAATTTGAAACGTTGTACTTTGTATATCCGTCTTGCTCTCTGCTTGCTGAACATTTGGAACCTACTGCAGTTGTGCTGAGGTCGATCAAAACATATGTTGCAATGTATGCACTCATTTCTACCTTTCCCCTATTCTAAAATTTCATAACTTTAATTTTCCTCTATCGACTTCAAGGGTTACTGCAGTTTGGATCAAATGTCACTTGCATCTGGATAGATGAATGTTTTGAAAAATACCTAATTCAAATACCCCATGCATACATAAAACAATCTGGTTTTAATGCATATTTTTGTAATTTGTTTAAACCCCATTGTAAATGAAGTTTTTGAATGCAATATCTTTTTTCTAAATCTGTTATACAAACAAAGAAAAAAGGTCTCTGCATCTAGTATAAAACACAATAATCATGTTAAAAACTAGCCCCAAAAATGCTCTTTCTTACAAATTTGTATAACACAAGCAAGTCTTAGCTTTTTAATTGTGCAGTTTTTGTAGTCTAGTACATCTATTAAATATGCAAACACTTACCTCAAACTCATGCTTGAAGTCAACACATGAGTGTTTGCATTCATTTATTGACATATCTACTATCTGACCGATTGTGCCAATTTCAGTTGGAAATATGGCATTGATTAGGGTTAGTGAAGCTGGACATCATGACCACCATATTGTGATCATGATGTTTTCATTTCAAGCGAGTGTATGAGTTACTTTGTACATGCAGGTGTGTTTGTACAGTTCTTTTACTCCCAAGTATCGGCTAGGAAAATATGAAAATCGTGGTATGTTATTATTCGGAAGCAATGTCTGTTTTGTCGAGTTTGTATTTAGTGTGAATGGGTTCCAAATGTAACTAAACAAGTGAATTGTTTCAAATTCAAACCATATAAATAATATAATGAATTCCTAGCTTGCAATAATTCCAATTTCTATTTTGTGTAGGCGTTCCAAGCGTCAAAGTAAACTAGCAGAAGATTGTTATTGGGATTGTAGCGTCTGCACTTATAGAAATACTGCTGAAGCTTTCAAGTGTCTCATGTGTGACATCAGGAAAGGGACTTCCACCAGGTGAGTGTCTTCATTAGAACGGACATCATTCATTGGGATCATGAAAAATGATGCCGAAATGTTTATTAGGGTTTCATGATTCAAACTCGGTATAGTTTTATAAAGTGAAGATCCTGGTAATTTTGGGGGAAATCCTAATTGGGAAGATTTCTCTTCCAATAGAAAATGGTTTACAGGATATCTAGATAGCCCAGTTTGTGGTTTAATTCAAGTTCAATTTTTAGTTTAGGCAGTCCTGTATTTATGTATGCCAGGATCCATTTTTCCTAAGTTTTTAATATTCTGTAGATTTACAGTTTACGGATAGGACATCTTACAATAAGGGGTTATGCAAAATACGTTCGTCAAGGAACAGTCAGTCAACCTATTGTTATATAAAATGCCACAGTTGTTAAATATAAGATTTTATTGTTTTACTAGTCATCTTGGTATTTTGGCAATAGGAGTATGGATCTTATGCAATTTCACATGACTTTTTCATCAAATGATTGAAGATTTTGCATCTAAGTAATTTCGGCCAATGCATTAAATTAAACGTCACGTGATACCAGCACATCTTTATCTTGTACATTGCAAATTTAGTTACATTTTTTTCGAAATGTTTGGGTGGACATTGTTTTGCAAAGCTTGTATAATTATGTTCGAAGCAAAAATGAAAGGCTAGCATACCTTCCAATTGAATTGGGGATGCGACGAGTAAGTAAAATCTTATTCAGCAAAGCTGTACATTAACGTCATTATTGGCCGTCTTCCAGGAAGCCAAGAATAAATCCGCAGCTGGTCGCCCAGCAAGTAGCTCAACAATATACACAGTCCATTCCAAAAGTCAGAAAGGAAGGTTCTCCTGTATCCAGAACGGAAGTTGGCATGATGGTTGGGCCTTCCCTGCCCCCTCCCATACTTCCTCCTATCCCACTTCCAACTCCAATACCGGGTGTCCCTCTACCTCCTCCTCCTAAATCTGAACAGAGGGCTGAGAAAAGAAATGGTGCTGCATGTGAGGGCAGAACATCATCGCGGAAAGCCAGGTAAGCAACAGTAAAATGGCAGTGAAATCAAATGATCTGCTGTCTTGAAGGATATAGACAAGATTATACAAAAAATCAGCAGTTATGCTAGTTAGCATCATTTTGGGCGAATTTTAATACTTAAATGCCAAGTCAGTTTGATAATATGCTTATCTTCTTCTTGGATGAAGCACTCATTATATTATGAAATGTGATTTTACTTTACTGATTTGTTTTTCAAATAATCCTTGTTGGTCATTGTCTTTATAAAAAAACATCACTTCATGATTCTTTGGATATTTCTGCAGGAATATGCTCCATGTTTATTATGTCTCGTGCACTTTTTAATACATTTTATTCCATATATTCTATGGTCATTCACTTGCTCCATGAAGACCCAAATTGAAAAATGTTGATCGAAGTAGTGCCGAACACAAAGCAGTCACCGTAAATAATGTGACTGTCATTATCACTGAATTCCAACCCAAACGTCATCAGTCTTCGTCTTCATCCTCCGAACACAACCATTGCCTACCTCCGAGTGGGAACAGGCACGGACATGGACCTAACGCTGCGGTGAATGGATGCAGCGGTGGCGCGGTGGAAAACGGGAACCACAGTGACTCCACTTCGAACCTCAATACCGACTTGCATCCAGAAGGGCGCAGTTCTTGAAAGCAACGAAATTTAAGGTTGGATATAAAGACAGTTCCGAGTGCATGCCGACAAATATTCTTTTTAGGATTATGTGGAACAATTTTATCTGACAAACAGAATTCGTCTGACTAAAGATCTCAAACAGGTGGAAATGTAACATTTCGAGCAAATTGTATGCGTTAATGGAACGTGTGTGATTGTGTTTTCCTTTGTTCAATTTTTAACTTTTATTTGTACCAAGCAAGTATGTCTAATCAATACAGAAATATAACGAGCAAAGTGGTATTTCCTTGAACCGAAGTTGCTAGGTCTTCTTCGTAATATCGATTGGGATGAAGAAGTTGCCATAAAAAGGAAGCAACTGAGCTTGACAATGAACTTGTACACTGTACAATCAATGGTTTTTGAGCGCGGGCATTTTTAGAAGTCAGGTTAAATTAAGTTACAACTTGAAAATGGACGCTCATATATTACATAGTTAATGAATGAGAGAGGGCGATGCAAGTCTAAATGACTTTTAAATGTTCGATTTGACTATCGTTTTGGTATCTTCACTGTTGAGGCTTTGAAATAAAATATATGTAAAAAATAACGTTGAAACTATTCAGTGATGAGGTGGAATGCAGTTTTTGGAATATGACGCATTTCATTTTAAAATATTTCAATTTAGAATATTTGTTATGTGTGTGTAAACTTTGCGAACAGCGGACTAGCATTTATGGAGTCATGTTTTTGGTTTGTTGTCTTTCCATGTAAAAGCTTTTCAAAAATATGGTTATGGAATCAATTATGAAATATTTGCCTAGTTTTAATTGCAAGGATAGCACTTTTTTGAAAACGTTTTCTGTGACATTCACAAAATGTCAAAAACACATCTCAGAAATTCACTAAAATTAAGAATGAAAGAAAGTGTTAATATGGCTCTGTGTTGTTGTTTGTAGAATGCTTTACATTCTTGCCATAAAATGCTATTCACTTGACCTATTAAATTGCCCTGATAGTGCCAATACTGGCTAAAAATGGCACAACCAGCTTGTGTCGTTTACTTATTGGCTAATTTTTCTCCCAAAGGGCTCCAAGCATACTCTTCTTCATAAATTGATGACTTTTAAGCTGAATAACCTTTCTGAATTCCAGAATTTGACTGTGTAATATATGATATTCCTTACAATTATTCAGTTAACTCGAGAAAGAGAATTAACGTAGAATATGTCACGTAACATGTGCTTATATCTCAGTTGTATTTGAATATACAGTATGTCTTTCTTTCAACTTTCGAATCCATGAAATGAAGTCTGTTGAACGGAATTGTGGAAACAGTGGCACTGTAGCTTGTCATTTGAATTTGAACAACTGCAGTTTGCCAACTGGAATCATGTGCCACACAAATCTTCTCAATTGGGAAAATGAAAGCAACGCATCATCTAGTAATGAGTTTTTTATGAGCGTACATACAATATGATGAAACTTAAAAATTCACTGCCTTCATTTATCTTGCATTTCCGTAATTAGTGCGTTTTATCAGTGCTCCCCATTATCTTAGAAATAATTTTAATTATCGATTGAATCATGCTAGCCACCAATATATACGAGAGCTGTTACTAATACAATATTCCAAAGTTGTCGTGTTCTGAAAATCATCCGATGAAAATGTCTGACAATGAACAGAGCGCGTAGCTGGAGTCATGTCCTAGATCTGATGAAAAGTAATAGTTTCGCCAGTAGCCTGCAAACAACTGTCACCATGTTGTAAATAAAGTGCAAGTAAAGGAGAGCATTCTCTGCATTGGATTTATTCTAAAACTATTTTTGGTAAATTTATCTAAGTCGGCTTCTATGGGAATACTGGTTTTCGTTTTCAAGAT
This sequence comes from Ommatoiulus sabulosus, assembly GCA_034697705.1. Classification (NCBI taxonomy): domain Eukaryota; kingdom Metazoa; phylum Arthropoda; class Diplopoda; order Julida; family Julidae; genus Ommatoiulus; species Ommatoiulus sabulosus. The sequence goes on along the minus strand of JAQGAO010000636.1, from coordinate 21,801 downwards.
AATCTAGCTTCTGATAATTGCTGCACATTTCAACATAAGTTGAAATTAAACTGGATTATTTTAAAGCATGAATTAACTCGGGAGTTTATTTTTTCTAAAAATAAAAGGGGAGGATTTAACGTTATATAACATAACATTTTATTATACTAGGTATTGACTTAGGAATGCCAAAGTTTGATCAAAAATGGATAAATTGTAAGCCCCCGATTCGAGCAATTCGTTGTAACACGATCGATTTTCATTATAGAAAATGTTTTATATTGCCCAGGATATGTGTAATTTGCTTGACCAAACAGCATAACGTAGGTAGGCGAAAACAGTGAAGAGAGGAACATTGAGCCTTTATTGGGCTGTGTATCTGAGGTTTTGGTTATCACCTGGTTTACCTGTAGTTTTGCGTATATTGATCCAGAATTGGTGAACTTTACCCATCGAAGATATTAGATATTGTGCTTCAGTTTTTCAAAACGAATGAAAACTTGCTGGGGGGGGGGGTGGTTGCTTTGTTGATTGCCCCTTTTAAAATCTATGACGATGGCTCTGAAAGCAATTTTTATTGTCAATTTTGTATTTTGTAAGCTACATGTATGTCCATATTTTGAGATTTTATAAAATTCGATGTAAATTAATCATTTGAATCAATTTCGTCATTCTAAATTTTAACAGGCAAACAAGGAAAAGCTCCATAAAAACAATGTCTGTTTAATTAACAATGAATAGACTGCTTCAAATATCTTGTTTGAAATATGTTTTAAGACCTTCCCAGGTCAGATAAATCCTCTATTGAAAATTTTCCTAGATTTCCACAACGCATTAAAGAGAAAATAATGATCTTCCTTGGACTTTGGTCAAGATTTTCACATTTGTAATTCATTAATGTTTTATTCGATTTCTTGTTAGTACAGCTTGACCCGAAATGATTGCATGGGTCTTAATTTTTTTATTTTATAGAAAGATAACTAGTTTTCTGTTGTGAGTTTTCTGTTACGAGTCGTATTGCAGACAATTTACATAAATTGCCCAATTTACCAATGCGCTTCAGCAAGAGATCGGTTTCAAAATGTTTGGCCACGCTCAACACAAAACAACTTGTCCACGTTATTTTTCATGTAATTTTCGTTTTAGCTTTGCCAAATTTAATATATTTAGAAAAATGCCTTACGATAATGATCCTAAACGATGTGAATTCATTTAAAATGTGAAATTTACAAACAGTTTTATTGAAAATTGCACTGCCTCAGCAGGTAGATGTGTATCCTTCAACTTGCCAAGAATTGCAAGGAAACGTATTAATTTGCTTTGATATCACCTTGGATATCGTGTTCCTCATGATTAATCATCCGTAGTTTCCCTTAAACTAAACTTGCAGGGGGGCTATTTTGGGGGAGTTCCAAAACTTCCTTCCAATTCAGCTAGTTACGTTCTCCTCAAGGGAAACTTGGTTTGTCAAGACGACTAACAACTAATAGGGAACAACAAGTCGAAATAAATGCAGGTACTCTATTATCATATGGAAACTCATTAATTTTCGACAGTTTGTTTACGGCAGGTTTTTGTCGTTAGGAGGTTGCCATGGCTACTACCATGCCATTTCGGGCTCAAGGTATAATTCACGAATAGCTTCCTAGGAAAAAAAATCGGATATTAGGTAGCGTGACGTGGTCTCCAGGACACGAGTTGCATTCAGTGATTCAGATCATAACAGAAGTTTACCTTGGAGGTTGAATTTCAACAAAGTGCAGGTAAGATTTTTTTTTACTCAAGTGAACTATTAGGCATGAAATTAACATTTTTCGTGAAGTGTGTTTGCTTAAACATGTAAATAACGAAGGTAAATAATTAGGAATATGACTTTGTCATTTTAAAAATTTCTATTTTTAAATTTAAAAAGCGCCATCTAAACGGATCCCTACGTGCAACATCAGGTAAAAAAAATTTACTGAATTCAAATTTGTCGCATGAGAAATGGAAAAAAGTGAGAATTACTGTAGAAATAAACTTTCTTATTGAAACTATTTGATTTTATCCCTAAAACTATTTTCGCTTTAATTCCTCCAAAAAAAAGTCAGGAGAGAGGATGGTGTCAGCAAATTAGAACTGTTAGAGAACTTTAGCATGTACTGTATCTTATTAATTGCTGGACTTTTAACATGTAGAAGTAACCATAAGTCCATAACTTAATGTTTTTAACTTATACAGTAATTTAGTATTCGTACATGTTGCTTTGAATAAATTCATATGAAATCTTTGTTTATTAAATTAACGCTTGGATCTAGTGTACATTAATTTGCATGTCTATTTTCATTTGTAATTAGCCAACATACATGTATTTATTGCTTCACGAAAAATTAATTCTTGCAAAATATTGTTGGATATGCTACTGCAGTTACAGAATGGTGCAACAACTAAACTTTAACATAACGAATAAAACGAGTAATGGAAATTATATTTAAATAACCTATTTGGCATGATCAATAACCATGCATGGTGCAACGCCCGTTGGTGTTGTACGAAATATATAAGGCGTTTGTACAAAATTTACAAATGATGTACGCAATATTTTGTTCTAAATCTACAAAGAAGGCAAACGAAGCAAATCATTGCCAAATTTCAGAAAATTTCTTTACATCCGCCTTTAGAAGATGCGCATTAAATAACTATTAAATTGAAAGCTAGTTTTTTAGGCACGTATTCTCGTGACGTCACTGCTAATTTGCGCTTATTTTCTTTTTAATACTATATATTGCGTAGAAGTTGATGGGAATTTCCATATCGAGGTCAGTTTGTGCATGTTCCTCACAAGAGGGTCTACCGGTTGTCCATTATCTAAGTGAATTACAGTGAAGGCAGTTTTAGGCGTACAATTAAATAATTTCATTTTAGACAGTTAGTAAATGTAAATAACTATGCACTGTGAATTTAATTTTTTTTGATTAAATTAAAACTTCATTATTTACCCAAACTTGGATGTATTAATCATTAGATTGCGCTTTTAAAATTTCAGAGATTTTTTTAAATGTGGAAAATTTGTTCATGTAAAATTCACATTTCCTATAGTTATTTATCTTTGTGATCTATAGTCAAAAATGCTTATTGAAAATATTTTAGTTAATGCCTGAAACTATCATCGAATAATTTTCGTTGACAACGTATTACTGGTAGACCGTCTGATATTTCCAGCCATTTCGAAACGTTTGGAGGATGCTTTGCATTGAATGTTCACAAATAGCATTTATTAGCATTAAATAGCATTATTAAGTTACTGCATTAATTGTTATCACTTAAAATTCAAGGAAATTTTCCATTTCACCAAATATAATTGTATTGTTCAGCAGAAGACAGACACTAACCTGTTGATTTTTTTTTTTTTTTTTTTGCTATTCTCTGCATGATCCCAGACAGAATTTTATAGATTTGCATTTTATTTTTTCAAAATAGAAACAAAACCATGCCGGTTGTGATTTATACCTTTGACCGCAGTCCTGCTTGCCGGGCAGTGATGCTTGCCGTAAAAGCCATAGGATTGAAAGTTGACTACAAAGTCATTAATTTATCTATTGGAGAGCAAAAATCTGAGGCGTACTTAAAGGTTTGTGATGTATCCAATACAAAACTTGAATTTTTTTTAAGGAACTTATGGAGATACAAATTTTGACAGATTAATCCGAGTGGCACCGTTCCATACCTAGATGACAATGGGCTTCGCATTTGGGAAAGGTATGGCACCTTTTTTCCTATAAAATCCAATAATCATCTACATTTTCTCGTGCGCGTTTAAAAAAGATATGTAAATACATGCATATAAATAATGCAAAATGTAATGTACGTGACTTAGATGTTTGCGCAACCTGTTTTTGCTCATCAGTTAGCACGCATTGTATATTCAGCACAGTCTAATAGGCAAACCACATTAAGTATTGATCGTAAAAGTGCAATTGTGGCTTCTGCGTTCTTGGAGGAAAATGGTTGTAACGTCCAATAACGATACATTGGATACATGCATAATGGGTATAGCGTTTTTCTAGGTTTCGAGGACCCATTTCTAAGGCATTTAAGGATGGACAAGATCAATTTTTAAGACCAGATAATTTTCTTCGCAAATTAAAAGTTTAAATTTATTTAACGTGGGCCGTGAATGAAATATCCACGTTTTGTTAAGTTTGTCTCTGTTATCCTTTGAATTTTACGACAAGAGCAAACTACTGTGTCGCCAAATGGAGTTTCCAATCATAATCCACATAAAAGTTGTATTTAGGATCATCCCCAGATTTTTTTAATGTTCAAAACCTTTAAAATGCTTTCGACATCCAGGAAAACATTCAAGATTTTTGAGAAAAATGGCTATACAAGTATATTCACATGGAGAATTGCGTGCATTAATAAGAAGAACTGCTAATATGAAGCTGTGTACTTTTCTTAAAACAAAATGCCACACTTCATTAATTTCATACAATTTAAACAAAATTTTGAAAATGTCAACAATATTCTTAAAATTAAAAAAAGAATTTAAAAAATATTCTTGAAATTAAAACACAAAGGCAGGTCGTAAAACAGCTATAGCCTGATATATTATCCTTAAACCGTTTTCTAGTCTTTTTTCTGAACTTTTAACATTTCCAGAAATATAGCTAAACAAATTATTTGTGTTAAATAATATCTTTAGACAATCTGAACTTCCGGAAATACGTATTTTTTCATTAATACATTTTGACTCAGTTTCAAATATTTCTTAAATTTTCAAATTAACTTTGACGTTAACATAAATAATATGGTGTTATTTAAGATATAAGTACTGCTATATAAGTATTGCTAGCCTAGCTGGTAGAAAATATTTTTAAATGCAATGCTTTACCGTTGTATTATTTTGTGTAATGGTTTAGCCGAGCCATAGCCGGATATCTCGTGGATCAATATGCCAAAGAAGACTCTCTGTACCCAAAGAACCCAAAATCAAGGGCTAAGGTGGACAACATGTTGTATTTTGACAGCGGCAGTCTGTCTAGCAACATTTCCGAATATTTTGTGAGTTTCAATCCATTTTTTTACATCGCTCAGCTAGTATCCGTGTTTTCCAACATATAGGACAATCCTCTTACATTGGCACCAGAAAACACCATATATGGGCAATTGTACATGTTCTGTATCAGACTGAAAAGTGCGCAAAATTTATTGCAACACAAATTGAAAGAAAATGGAATTTTGTGCTGCGAGTAACTTGAAACATGAAAAAGTTAATTGCAAGTTGTTCATTTCTTCATTTTGTTCCAGTACCCACAACTTTTCCTGGGCAAGCCCGCGGATCCGGCCCGTGAAGCTATAGTCCACTCTAAACTGAAGCTTCTGAATCAGATCCTGCACGGGAACAAGTTTGTTGCTGGTGACCAACTGACCATTGCCGATTTCAGCATCATCAGCAACCTGGTCTCCCTGCAGGCTGTACGGTTCGACTTTGATGATTATCCAGATGTTACCAGCTGGATAGCAAGGGTCAAGGCCAAGGTCCCTTTCTATGACGAGGTAACCAAGAAGGGTATTGACGCCATACATCAGATGGCCAGTGAGAGACTTCGAAAATAATTCGCTACCTCACTTTAAATACCACATGTACCTTGACCATGAATTTAATCAAGAAAATAATATGTTATGATTGAATTAAAATTTCTTGTTAACAATATGTAAAAGTTCGAAATTATTTTCATGTTGTGACTGGAAATTGGAAATTGATAGTTTGTTTTAACGATTCAACATTGCACGTGATGCCATCCATTACACGAACAGATGCCAGTCAGATACTGTTATGTAGTAAATAAAACAAAAGAGATAGAATTCTGAGTTGGTGGCAACTTGCAACGAATTGTGATGCTGACAAATTCGAGAGGTAAGTGTACCAAAGAATATTTTCTTGTTGACTCAATGATTACATGTAATTCGTGAAATTAGCAAAACACTATTATTAAATTCTATATACAGAGTTACAATCCAAATTGAAATCGCCCACTTTATATTGCCAATAGGACTGGAGGTACCGCTGGCTATCATGACATTTCAGCATAAGATAAGCAATGAAATTTTTAATTAATTTAAAGTTAACGCTTGGAACATTTTGAAAATTTGAATTTCAGAATTCTTAATTTAATTAATTTATCTAATGAAGGGTTGTTGATTCGAAATTATTAAATACAATTTCCAAAATTAAAGATCATCGAAACAAACAATGGACCACTGGTATTCTTAATAATTATTTTTCTGAAGTCTTTTACTCGCCAAAAAAGTTTATTTTCTGTGTAATATTCTTGACCATGATTACAGGAATTTAAATCTTACTTGTCCATTGTTAAAAAATCTAGAAATAAATGCAATCTTTTTTTTCAACCTAAATAGATTACAAAATGCTACTTTATTCGATTTAGCATCACCCTAGTAATGTCTTTATTACTCTTATTCCACTACCAAGTTTAACTCATTTTACAAGGATGCGAGAAAAGATATACAGTAATTTAATTGTAAACTTTTTAAAACCTTATCCAACTTAATAAGATATCATTAAACTAATTAAAACCTTATTCGACTCATTAAAAACGTAATGTAAATCAAAACCTTATTCGACTCATTAAAAACGTAATGTATATCAAAACCTTATTCGATCGACTCATTAAAAACGTGTATTAAAACCTAATTAATGTGGCTTAAAAGTTAAGGGCTTTTAAAATTAGTTCATTGAACCGGCCATGTTTTAGACATGTAAAGAAATCTATATTTTCCCGTAGATGTTTTAGACACGGCCCATTTATTCAAGGGACGTCCGTTTCTAAGATATACATTAAATACATCCGCGACATTGTTACTCGTTCTCAATAAAAACTAATTGAGAAGTAAATTCAAGCAAATTAAAACCTTTGAAATTGGGTTTGCGGCGTTCGTAATCAATTCGGCCTGTTTGTAATTTTCATATTTTGCTTCCGCTGCCGAATTACTATTTTCCAATTGTATGTCTTCCAGCCATTCATTGTATAATTCACGAATTGTAGCTTCTGGCAACGCAAATCGCCGGCTACGGTATCTTGAAATCGGCCCAGAAAACGAGGACCCGTTATTTCGTACGAATTTTTTGAAAAAAAAAATCTTTTGAATAGGCACAATAACACGATATAACCTGAAGGGTAAGTTGGCGGACCATGATACCTATGCAGTCCTAGTTTTAAGATCGAAACCTGTTATTTGCTCCGTTTTTTACCTCCTCGACTTTCCATCTACTTTCCTTCATTTTATAAAGTACCGCAAAAATTTGAAAAAAAAAATTGAAATTGAAGTCAAAACGTTCAGGTGTAATGAAACGATAAAGAGCTTTTACTTCCCTATTCGAGCATGCGAAAAAAAAAAGTTTGTAAAAATTTGTAAGTAATTTTCTTCCCATTGGTTTCGGCACACGACTACTGTACCGCGCGACGTTACTCTGGTTAATTCCCTCCAGAATCATGACCTAATTAAACTAGTTGCAAAAAGCCTGTTTGGCGACTTCACCGGCTACTCTGAAACCAGGTGACCAACATGTTAGCGAATGCTTCAGGAACAACTTTCCAATACGTGCGCATAACTATGTGGGACAAGTAGTGAAATGATCGCGTAGGAATTTCGCAAATTGCTCCTTCTTTCCTCAACGCAGGAAATATATATTTCGGCCCCAAGAAAAGGTAAGATTTCTCATTGTTTACGATCTTTTTTTTAGCTTCTGTTCTTGATTTTGGGAAATTTTATCAAGAAATTAGAACGAGGAAAAAAAGGCGTTTGAAAAGTGCATTGTTTCTATTTAAATTTTAAAAAACTTAATAACGTTTTTGATTTAGGAAAATCTTAAATGTGAGCAAACCTTCTAACAACTATGTAATTTACTAGAAACTCCAAGAATTTCCTAGGTTTTGTTCTTGATTTTGGGAAATTTTACCACGAGATTCAAACCAGGAAAAAAGGCGTTTGAAAAGTGCATTGTTTTTATTTAAATTTTAAAAAACTCAATAACATTTTTGATTTAGGAGAACCTTAAATGTGAGCAAAATTTCTAGCAGCTATGTAATTTATACTAGAATTTCTAAAATTTAAAGTACATGTAATTCAGAAACTCCAAGAATTTCCTAACTTCGGATTTTGATTTTGGAAAATTTTACCAAGAAATTCGAACGAGAAAAAAAAAGGTTTGAAAAGTGCATTGTTTTTATTTACATTTTAAAAAAACTGAATAACATATTTTATTTAGGAGAACCTTAAATGTGAGCAAACTTTCTAGCAGCTATGTAATTTACTAGAATTTCCAAAACTTAAAGTAATTCAGAACTCCAAGAATTTCCTAGCTTTTGTTCTTGATTTTGGGAAATTTTACTAAAAACTTCGAACGAGGAAAAAAAAACGTTTGAAAAGTGCATTGTTTTTATTTAAATTTTAAAAAACTGAATAACATTTGTGATTTAGGAGAACCTTAAATGTCAGCAAACTTTCTAGCAGCTATATAGTTTACTAGAATTTTCAAGATTTAAAGTAATTCAGAAACTCCAAGAATTTCCTAACTACATACTGAATTTACTTTCGTTTTAATGAAATGGATATATTTCTTACTGAAAAAATTGTTTAATTTTTAAAGTTTTGCAAGAATAATTTCCATACATTCTTTTTTTTTTAAAAAAAATGAGAAATATTTAAAAAAAAAATCAAGTACGCAATAAATGGTGGAAATAACCTTGCGACTGAAATGCAACATTATTTTAAATTTTTTACAAGTTTAAATTCTGGTAAAAGATGAAAGTTGATAAAAACTTAATTAAATGATAAAAATTTATAAAAACTTGAAAATTTCGATTAAAAAAATCATTTATAAGTACATGTACTTGATGTATTTGCTCCTAATACGTACTCAAGAAGATCTTAGGCTTTATCATTTGAGTTCCTCGAATATACCGATAGGGTATGATCTCAAGATATATTATGATCTGTTGTTATAGAAAAAATGCTCAACATCCACACTGTTTATGCAAAATGTTGAATACCATTTAGATTTAGACATGCAGTTGAAATCATTTCGAGTGAGAAAATAATAAAAATGATGTGTAAAAAAATAATAAAAATGATGTGTAAAAAAATAAGTAATACAAGTATAATACAACAAAATTGTAAAATCAGTAAGCAATAAAAATATTTATTTCATTAGGTTAGTGATAAACTCTAATCTGAAAATTACACAGCAAAAGTAATCGCCATGGACATGTAGAAACATGTTTTAAGACGTGTTATAGATTTAAAAAAATGTTAAAACAGGAAGATAATTTTCATTTCGGACTTGTATTAATTTATCAGGGACCCATGCATGCAGTGCCCGTTAAAACAAAATGACAAGAATAAATAAGTGAATAAGTATAATTTTCACTTGACATGCCCACATGTAAACGAAATGCATTTATAAATACATTCAAAATGCATTAAATAATTAATTAAATATTTAAAAATTTCAAAATAATTAATAACTAGACTTTTAATACTCGAATTCCATCTGCATATAACATGTATATAGACTCTCTAAATTTCTAAAAAAAATTGGAACTTAACTGGATTTGATACTGCAACCTACCATCCAAGGGGACATCGCGTAGTTAGCATAAGTGTATGCCTACATAAATATGTACAAAAAACAATATGACTTGCAGTAAACGTTTTTCTGGTAGAGACTTGTTTTCACACATGAAAAGAAGCATTCAACATACATACTTTTTTCATGAAAATGTTAATTAATTTTTAAATTATAACTGTAAGAATCTGGGTTTGTGGTTACATTATTTTCATTATATGCACACTCACGGTAGAATCAACGAACAATGAAAACTTCAAAATGAAGTATCATGTTGGTCAGAGAAGAACTAGTTATATTTGCTTAGGATAACGAGTCAAAACATTTTACAACATTGAAATAATCCAAAAAATATAAAAATATTTCAAGTATATTGTTTAAAAGTTTGTGTTACTAAGAATTTGTTTGAACGTAATTCTGTTACCTTTCTCCAAAATAATTGGAATTATCTGAATTGTGAATAAACGTATTGTAGTTAATGAGCATCTTTACATCAATTGTATGCAATAAAGTGTAAAATAAAGAGAATGATTAAAACGCCTTGGGTACCGTTGCAATTTATGCATATTAGTAACTTAATCATTTCTTTGTAAGTTTACACATGGTGATTTTTTTTTAAAAAATTCGACGTGCTTTGAAAATAACCTGCTTAGTTTAGTTAGTTAATATTAACCTTATTCATTAACCTTATTACAATTTCAGATTTGGAGCATAGTCTGATTAAAACATTCAAGTGACGTTATCATGGACAGTGCTGCCAAAATGAAAGGTTTGCTACTGTATATTTATCAAATTATTTCGCATTCTTGAGGCTTGCAGCGACTGAAATTAATGCTGTCTGAGGATATCTATGTACATGTATAATGATTAGTGAAATTACAAATTTGACCAAATTATTATTGACATTATTTATGAATAAATTGACATTTTTTTTAGAAAATTGCTGTCCCTTTTTAAAAAAACAGCTTGCTTAAAAATAAAATGCATCGTTTTCTTATTTTTTTTTTAAATTATACATTTATAGTTTATTTTAAAATCTTATCTTTTAATTCTTAGTAAATCCGAAGAGTTTTTGGAAAAAGTGTGGAAAACGTGTCGTTTTTCTAAACTTTGGCAATTTCACACAACAAGTATGTTTTTGCACATAACATACCAAAAATAATCATCAGGTTTTAAAAAATATTTATTAATTTTTAGAAAATCGTCATTATATTTCGCAAATTTGTATTTTTATGGAAAATAGTTATATTTTGTGTAAATTTTTGAACAAAAAATTCGCTTGACAAAGTATGTTATTTTTTTTAGAAACAATTAATGTTTTCATTGGCTGCCTTGTTTGATCAATAACAAGGTTACTGCAAATAATCGAGTCTGTTATAATTGTATAGCGTGTCAGTTTTACCGGCTTTACAATGAAATATGAATTGTTATATAAATATTTCAAGTATTTCGTGCGCAAAAGTGACAATCTCGTTTTGCGCTGCAGGAGAAATGGGAGTTTAAAATGTTGCATTTGAAATTACTTTAAATCTATGTAGGTGTTAAACGGTGACCCCGATTCTTTATCTGTAAAACCCATTTTGGCATAAAATTTGGATTAGAGGGTGGGAACGAAGCCCGGCATATTTTCACTGCTGACCTATGCCATTTAACAGAGACTTTCTTTATTGCATATCCTGTAGACATTCCTTGACCTACATAAATGTCCCAACATCACGACTGCTAGCAATCAACACTAAACAATTTTTCCACATTGCAGACAAAAAAAGGACTTATGAGATCGAGTCTGAAATATGTTCCGGTTTGCCTAAAAATGTATTCTTGAAGAATGTATATTAGAAACTGGTTAACAATTAATATCTTTAAGTGACGTAATACATGAAAACACCTACAGTGTAGTGTACACAATTACAGTATCCCCAAAAACCTCCAGTCCTGTTGTGGATGTAAAAAGGGAAAAGTATTATTAATTGTTTGGTGTGAGTCTACAACGTTTTGAGTTCGCAATTGTTCTTTGGAAAAAAAAATTGGTTGTAGTTGGGAATTCTATTTGTTCATTTTATGCTTGTTACATGTACATGTAGTTATCATCCATTGAACAAAAAATATTACTTGTTGGATAGATCATCACGTAATTTGGATGAAAACTGCTAACTGGGGCAGCGGCGATATTTCTTTTCATCATTTTTAAGCTCACATTACAACCTTGAATTTTTCTAAAATTATTATTTTTTGTGCTGACAGAGGCTCTTGAAATATTGCAAAAACTATCAATACTCTATGATTGACAAATATATGATATACTTTCCAATGTGTAATTGGCAAGTAAATTACATGCATGTACATAAACTAAAAATTTGTCAAATCAATGATTTGCCCACAGAAAAGTTTCATGTTATCTTCCAATTAGCTTTGTAACAAATATTTAGTAAGCTAATGGGAATGGGTAAAACTATTGAAAAACCATCGTTTGCATAACTGAACATGCTTTCCCATCATTTCATTAGTTTAACGAAAATACAAACTTTTTTATGAAAATTAATATTATTTAAAACGAAGAAAATGCAAATTGACACACATACAGGTATAACAAACACATATTCAAATCTCTAGATAAAGTTTTTTTAGATTCCAATAAGTATTATGATTTTAAAAAGAATGCGTGGAAAAAGTATGCATATTAACATTATGTGGTTACAGTCGTTGTTTAAGATTGAATCTATACATGCTGAATTTACTGGAATATTTTCCCAAAGAAACTGGGTCTATTGTGAATTCTAATGTGGGTTAATTTCAGAAATTCTTTCAAAAGCACATAAATGCATTAAATCTCGCCAAATAACATACTGCGCATTCAAAAAAATTTTTATCTTGCTACAATATCAACTCACCATAAACCTCCAGAGATGAATCAAAGACAATCTCGGCGCAAAAGATTTTAAAAATCCAGAGTTGCTTATGTTTTAAAATAGTTTTCCATTGTGGATGTTGTTATCCATGTGCTTGTTCCGGCATCAAGATTTCTAAAAAATAGGTTACTTATTTGTGAAAGCAATTTTTTTGCCCAAAGCAAATATGCCGCTGAGGGAAAAAAAACTACCTGTTTCAACGTCCTCAGCGGCCTGTTCCAGTGATTATACCAAAAAACTACATCAAACAAAACCAGTTCCCTGATGATTCCTGGTGAGGGTTATAAATCTGCAGTTCGAATACATTTTAATTACTTGAACGAATTAGCAGTCTGCGAATTAGCTAATGCATCAGATAGTATTATTTTTCCTGTTGCCTTTCACTTGCGTGTCTGATATTTGATTATTCATATGTTTAATTCATTATTTAAATTAGCCTGACAGTTTGCAACTTTCAGTTCTGCGATGGCGGAAATGATTTTCATTTGAATTATTTATTTAGGCAATTATTGTCAAGATTGTAAGCTTTGCATTCCAATGTGCTTTCAGAGGACTAATTTCTTGTGTAAATATCATGTAACATGAAGGCGAAATCGTTAAGCGGATCGTAAAATTGCAAGTTTCTAGTTTTAACTGTAGGTCACGCTCCGAATATTTATTTTTTTGTTTATTGCAATAAATGTTTATCCTCAAAGAATTCTAAATGAATTAATTCCTTCATCTATTAAGAACTCGAAGAATATATCCTTGTTATTAAATCACCGCTGACTGGCTCAATTGACTTTCCAAGTTTCCAACCCATTGTTTTTGAGGAATTTAAAGATTTGGGCGAGTTAGTTATGTCGTTTTCTTATATTTCCTGAAATTTCCCATTTTTTTCTAGTTTTTGTCAAATATTTAAGATTCTGATGATAATCTGCAGCATAGGATTATCCTGTACGTGATTTGCAACATACATGTGTCCCAGCATATTGCAGATCATTCTGTAACACTTTGTAGTATGAAAGGATTTCAATTTTGTTAGCCACGAGATGTAACTGAGGTAGTGAAAAGCAGTGTCTATGAACACTAAACATTTGTAGTGTGTCCAATCACCGATTGGAATAAAAAATGTGGTCCACATACGTGCATATCCCACAAGAACATGTAGTTTTTAAATGACATTCGTGTGCCCAAACATCGGACATACTGTAGATTTTAATATTGTTTTTTTCACACAGGATCTCACATTTTTTTTCAACAAGAAAGTTCTACCTTTAAATTTTCGTACGAATTATGCTTTCAAAGAATACAATATAAAGTGTATATCAATGTATTATACGATAAATCAACGTTACTTTGAAAAATATACCAAAACGGCAGTCAAAATCAAGTTCGAATTCAGTGGCATACATACTCAGTATGCTTATGTATCAAATGAATATGTACCAAATATGTTTTTTTTTAACTATTAAAATAATCATGACGTTAAATTTTTTTTCAACTATTAAAATAATCATGACGTTAAATTTTTTTTCAGCACTGTCACTTCAACTCGTGATCTTATTGGCTGTTGCGAGGAACTCAATTTGCCAAGTACAGGCGCCTGCCACAGTCCCGAATGGCGTCAAAGCATTATCTGCTGTATGTACATACTGTAATTTCAATAATTGACGCGACTTTGTACATGGGTTTAGTTTATTTCATTTTCTAAAATAATAATGAATTCACATAAACGTTTCTCAAACATTTACTTGTGACTCCACGATTGCTAAAGCACGGTTCCTTGGCAAAGAATTGAATTTTTTCGAAGTTTCTATCTAAGTACACGGTGTACAACTATTGCTAACTACAGTATTAATGCTACAAATTTGTAAGGGCTTTTCAGACAGTTTGACTCGGAAGAATCATAAAAACTGCACTCAGTTTAAAAGCGGACAACGAATAAAATGTTTTTTTTGCCTTTAGGTCTGAAAATAACGTTGAATCATTTCTTCTTAACAAATTTATTCGATTTATAATTATTGAATAAATAATGTAAACGCTTAAGAGAATGACTCATATAAAAGAAATCCAGGAACGTTAGGTACATTAGCTGTCATTTCCAAAACCCAAGGTTTCCTTTCAACATAACGGAGTAAACAATGTTGCCCTAATTTGGTTAACGTGACACACTTAATATAGAACAGAACTTTTTAAGTTTCGGATAATCATTCTCAAGGTAACTTCCTGAAGTGACTTTCTGGAAAAGCAGACACTAACCCGGTGTCGTCTGACCTTGGCCATAACAGGCCATTTGTACTTGATCCACATCATTTACCGTTGCAAGTTGTCTGAGTGCTTAACGCTCAGGCTTTGTATTCGGTAGACCTGGGTTCGATTCCCGGGTCGGTTTTCCTGACTTTGGTTTTCGTGGTTTCCCAAAGTTGTTTCTAGGCGAATGCCGGGTTAATTCCTGTAGAAATTGGCCACGACCGTACTTTCTCACCCCGTATGTGTTATTCAGTATAGAGACGCTCTCGATCTCACCTGACTCATTTCGTAAAAAGTTTCTGCGTGTGCGGTTTCGGAGTAATTTTTTTCAAGAAATTGTGAAAATGGCTTTTCTTTATTTAGAACAAATAATTCATGAATATTTTTTATAATACCTTTGCATGATAAATTAACGTGTAATTGCACTTTAATATTAATGTTTGTGTATTCATTTTGGTACATCCGTTCACTTCCAACAAAAAACTGCGTAATTGCAAGAACGTCATGGTAGAATTTCTATTATACCTGTAATTTGCAAGTCATTTGTTTTATCCAAATGAAAGGTACTGTAATGAAACAATGCTTTAATATAAAATACATGCAACTTTCAACTTTGTACGTAAGCAGCACTGAAAATGAAGGGATTTCTACAACTCCAGAATTCTACAAATTCCAGAATTTTTGAACGTACATCGAATTATACTTACTTAATAATGGATTAGACGTGAATTCTTTAAAATTTGAATTTTATTAAAACATTTTAGTGGGAGAAAAACATAAAATCATATTTCGTGCTATTTTGTGAAATACATATACAGTACGTTCATGTTAATCACGATGTAACCATTTCTTTTCAGGACAATGCAACAGAATTTTCCTGCCTGAATCGCACCTTCGACATGTACTTCCCCAACATCGAAACAGGCTGTCAGAAATTCCATCTGTGTACGAAAACTGACGGGGATGAAGTGTTGAATCTGAGTTTCATGTGTCCAGAAGGCACATCGTTCGACTTTCGTTCAGCCGATTGTCAGAGTGCCGAAACGGTAACTTGC
Source organism: Ommatoiulus sabulosus (assembly GCA_034697705.1). NCBI lineage: Eukaryota > Metazoa > Arthropoda > Diplopoda > Julida > Julidae > Ommatoiulus > Ommatoiulus sabulosus. The sequence goes on along the minus strand of JAQGAO010000636.1, from coordinate 5,995 downwards.
AAGCCAGAAAATGGAGGCACTCGAGCAGTTCGCAAAGTCTCCAAGCAGTTGAAGAACAAGCTTCAGTTGACTCAACCGAAGACCTCCTTCAAATGCGGAGGCAAGAAACTCGGCACCTATTACGCGGATGTCGACACCAACTGCACCACTTTCCATCTCTGCACCATGGGCGAGTTCAAGTCAGAAATCCTCGACTTCCAGTTCATGTGCTTGGAAGGAACCCTCTTCGATGAGCAATGGCTGCAGTGCCGCCCTGAAGCCACGACGTCTTGTGGAAAAATTAAACCCAAGGCGACATTGCTCGACCAGCAGCCAAAAGCGATTCCAGCAGTCACAGCGCAGACAGAATTAACAAAGCCTCTAATTCCACCTCAGCCATTGCAAGAATCTACAACATCCGAGTTGCCAGTTCCTCAAGATCTAACGGCGAAACTGGAAGCACCGCTGCAGCCAATAGCGCATCCAGAGGAACCACTCCAGCAAACTAAACTTCCAAAACCAGAGCCGACCACAACCACTGCGGGTCCAGATTATCTGAACGATTTCAACGGCACGGAAGCAGATTACGATTACTACGAAGATACGTTGCCAGTTCGTGAAAAGCGCAGTGCCGTTCCCGTAACGATACAGAAAATCATGTCCGTCAGCAGTGAACATATCCGGGTGAAGCGGGTGCCACCCCCAAATTTAACCTCGGACAATCTGCCTGTCACCTCTTTCTCGTGCGCTGACAAGATCCCCGGTGGTTATTACGCCGACGTGGAGGCAGGCTGCCAAATGTACCACGTGTGCGCCCCTGGAGCAGACGGTACCATGCGAAGCACCAAGTTCTTATGCGGCAACAACACCATCTTCAGTCAGCAAACCCGTACCTGCCAAATTTGGTACACCGTGGACTGCGACAGCACCCCGCAGTTCTTTACCCTCAACGAAGAGCTCTCCCGTGTCTTACCAGAAGACAATTTCGGAGGCTCCACCTCATCCGGAAGTGCAGCGTCTCAACCGACGCAACAGCAGTCCTTCGAACAAAGTTCGTCCTTGTCCAGAAGACCGACACAAAGTGACAATTCTCAGCAGTTCCAACAACCGAGGCAGTCGATCCAGGCACCAGCTTCATCACTCACCGAAGGATTCGACATCTTCATCGATCGACAGCCATTCCAGACCAACGAACCAGAATTCGTGCAGCAGCCTCAGTCGGCTGTCAGAGACGACCAACGTCCCGAGTTCGTCAGTCGCTTCCAGCAGCTGGCAGAGGTTCAACGCTCCGAAGACGCTGCCAGGGACAATGTGGCCAACAGACCAGCGAGGAGGAGGAAGCAGAAACGGAGGAGGAAGCAACGTCCGAGGCCGCAGCCCCAACCAGAGGTTCAGGACCCGTTTCAACAGGAGCTTCTGAACTTCGGAATCTCAGACTCTCGAGGCCATTTCGAGGGGGTTGGAGCGCAGAGACCCACACCCGTACCTCCGCCTCAACGGGTGCCAACCTTCAGCTCCGACAGCCATTTTTCCCAACCTCAACAGATAACGGAACCCCAGGTGTTCAACATCCAAGATCACGTTCCAGGGTTGTTGGAAGAAATTCAGGTCCGCGGTCGCTTCCAGCAGACCGAGGACGACTTGATCCGCGAGGCCGCGCAGCAGAGTCAACCTCGAAGAAACCCAGCCACGAGGCTTCAACAGCAAGAGTCCATTGAAGTCAGAGTTCCAACGGCGCAAAGGATCGCCCCGCGCCCTAGCGATGCACCACAAGGGCCAGCGGAGGCCACCAGCAGCCAGATTGGACAGCCTGTCTCGTCGTTACCGGATCAGCCACAGCAAGCTGGAGGCGCTATCTTTGCAGGTTTTGATGCTTTCATTCAAGATGCTATCCAACAGGAACACGAGCAAAGGGCTAAATTTGGGCCAATCCTGGAGCAGCGACGGCGCGAGGAAGAAGCCGAGCGTGAACGGGAAAGACTAGCCGAGCGCCAGCGCGAACATGAAAGACAGACGACCCGGAAGCGCAAACGCCCGAAGACCACCACGGCTAGACCAGCGGAGTCCACCAGACCGCAAGAGTCCCAGTTTGATTTCGGCCCTCCGCAGGAATTTCAGCCATCTTTTGTCGAGGCACCCCAACGACAACCTCAGCAACCCGTGCTCCGTTTTCCAGACTTCCCAACAAGAGTCGCCCAGCCTAGTCAGCCACCAGTCCGCAGGGAACCGCAGCCAGGGCCCGTCCAAAACCAAGGCCGCATTGCCCTGATCCAGACAGTCCAACCACGTCCTGCCGTGAGCCCACCACCGCAGCGACAGCAAGCTTTCCAGGCAGTGCCCGGGCCTCAGCCAGCTTCCAATTTCAACGGATTCATCTTCCAGCAGTTTGCTCAACGCCCGCAACAGGTGGTTAACCCCGCTCCTGCAGGCATCAGAGACGGCATCGTTTTCTTGGTGCCCTCGGAATCCGAGCTTTTGCCGACCGTCTTCGTCCAGCCAGGACAAGCGGTCAGTCCACCAGCGCAGAACCAAGCGTCCGAAGGCCAACAGTTCGCAGGCCCGAGTCAACATGATTTCCAGCAGCCCTCGTTTTCACAGACCCCAGTACCAACCCATGGTCAAAGCCAACTGCTGGTTTTCAATTCCGCAAACTCCAGCGGGTTCGAGATCCGCACCCGTGTCCGTCGCCAAGCCACTTCCGTGGCCTTGACGGAGAAGACTCCCAAAGACGAGGTGTATCCTAACACGCCGTTCTCCTGCAAGGACAAAGTGCTAGGAGGCTACTATGCCGATACCTACACCAACTGCAACATGTTCCACATCTGCACTTCCGGTAGGAAGAAGGGCCTCCTCTACGACTTCCGCTTCTGGTGCGCCAACGGCACCGTCTTCAACCAAAGAAGCCAGACGTGCAGCGCACCTGACAAGGTGAACTGCGACTTGTCCACCAAGTATTACCCTACTCATCCGCCACCCAAGGAGATGGACGTTCCTGTTCCAAATGCGGAACTTTTGAAGATCCGCGTCAAGAGAGCGGTGAAGAACGTGCTGGCCATCGGGCCAAACACAACTCCGGTTTCAAGTTTTAGGTGTGCCGGACGTGATGCCAATCGCTACTACGCCGACGCGGAAACGAACTGCCAAATCTTCCATCTCTGTGCCGAGAACTCGCCCGGAGGACGTTTAGTGGACTATCCCTTCTTCTGTCGCAATGGCACCGTGTTTGACCAGAGATCTCAAGCCTGCGATGACCAAACTGACTCGCTGAACTGTCAGGACGATCCTCCGCACTATGGCATCGGAGAAGACTTTGGGCGGTTTTAACCGGGACACAGCCTCAAGTGGTTTTTGTCACAATTCATCAGTTTGAAAAAAGTCTAGCCGTTCGTTGGTAATGCGTGGTTTCAAATAAATCATGATAGGATGAAATATGTTCTTCCTGGTTGAACAGGAGCCGGATAGCTCATCATTAAGCACCTGTTTCCCACAAGTTTTGAATGGAAAATGTCCAAAAATTGAATCGCTCATGGAATTGCGATCAAATGCAACGATGAAAAATTAACGTTACTTTTTGATCAGAGCATTTGCTTCGGTAACGCGAGTCTACAGATTAAAATAAAACAAAACCAATCAGCTTTTTAAAATCTGTTCCTGCAGTTTGCTAAATATTAGACTCGGTTAGACTTCACTATGTAACTTTTTAATATACAGGTGTGTTGGTATTAATGGGTTGAATATTTACGTTTATGCCATATTTTCGACTTGGTGTTTGAGCTACTAGTGTGAATCACTCGTACAATTGTAGTATGGTCATTCGATGCTAACTGACTAACTGCTAAGTTTAATTTCCTGATGCAATGACGCCTTATGCTTCGTAAGCGGGCAAACATGCATAGCAGCAAGATGCCATTCTGTCAGGCGATAAATATCGGACAATTGCGGAAATTTGTTGTCTGACAGAAATGCTCCAAAACCTAGCGGAAAGTGGCTACACTACATTTGGTTTAAGCTCGCTATTCAAATTCCTGGAAACTTTAGGTAGCACCTCGTCAACTTAATTTTTCTCATTTTAAAAGTAGCATGCCCACTAGTAGTTTCAGTGCTTTTACTAAGAGTACTGAGAAAAAAGATTTGCGAATGACACTTTTGGAAGTCGTCAAGTCACGTGTGCAAATTTAATGTATTCATTGGCTTGAAGTTTTTTAAGCCACTTAGCACGTTGATTTTGCTCGTGCCACTTCACGACTGTCAAAAGTGCCATCCGTAAAGCTTCTGTCTGAGTACACCTACCATATAATGCGATCATCGATTGCTTCATTCTTGATAGTTTATTTGCTACGCCCTTTGACCCTGTTACTACCATGGTGTCCATCGATCCCCTAGCTTTGTACATTGTGCGTTTTCATGTCATGCGTTACTTTTGTTTTTTCTATTCTGCACATACCAGGGAAGTTTTCTTTGAGAAAGTTTTCTAGGAATTCGCTTTCTTCATCCTCAAGATGATAAAATAACCACACTTGAAATGTGTGAAAGACGAATCTCAGAAAAATAAAACGTAGCTAACTTTCAGATTTTTTGTCGGGAACTTTGAAATCCATTCCTGGACCTAATATTTTACCTGGTTAGAGTGCTAGAGAATTCCTTTTTTTTATTTTCCTTGCACAGTAAAAATTAGATGGTGTAATTAAAAACTCAAGTTTTAGCATTCATTGAAAGAAAAGAAATTAAATTGAAACTTTCTTACAAAAATCAGTTACTAGACCCTCTAAAACTGAAATATTTATGTAATGTCCTGGTGAAAAAGTGCCAAAAAGCAGCGCCAAATATTTAATAATGTAACGGTTTATCAATTTTTTATCGATATTCGTGGCCTGTAATAGTAAACATATTGCTGTAAAAAACAATTGTTAACCAAATGTATTTTTCAATTAGCATAATAAAGCATGACTTGGATTTAACAATTGCATATCATTTAACTCTTTTATTTTTTTGGAGGGGAAAGGGAGGATCGTGTTAGGAAATGGATTTTGTAATTGATGATCTGGATCAAAGTTTGAAACCCTGTACTCTTTCGTGATGGCAGTTGGCACCATTTAGTAAAACTGGTCAAGATTGTACCAACATTGAGCGTTGGACGACATTACCTTTTAGCATTAAATGGGCACACTTTTTAAAGCATTTAAAATTAACTTAAAATTAGGAGTCTCAGGTGATTCTAAGGCCGAAAAGTCGGTTTGATTCTCTAAGAGATGAAGTAGTAAATTCTTCAGAGTTGCGTCCCAAAATAACAATTTGCACATTATATTCTTCTAAAGTAATAGTTGCAGACGAGTCATTGTTATCGAATTATTACTTAAAATTAGGAGTCTCAGGTGATTCAAAGGCCGAAAAGTCTGTTTGATTCTCTAAGCGATGAAGTAGTAATTTCTTCAGAGTTGCGTCCTAGGAAAAATTTTCATTTGCACATAATTGTTATGTTATAAGATGCATAAACAAGTCAGTTTCATGGAATTATCACTTTAAATTTTAAGTCTATGGTATGGAAAGTGCTTAAAATTCAGTTTAAAACTCAAAATAATGAAGTAAATTCATCTCAAATGCGTCCCAAAGAAATTTAAATTTGCGCATCATAATTGATATGTTATAAGATGCATCAACAAGTCAATTTTATCGAATTTTATCGAAAATTACTTTAAATTTTATGTCTATGGTATGGAAAGTGCTTAAAATTCAGTTTAAATGTCAAAATAATGAAGTTGAAACTTCTTCCCAGTTGCAATCTAGGAGAAATTTAAATTTGCGCTTTAAATTTGCACTTTAAATTTTATGTCTATGGTATGGAAAGTGCTTAAAATTCAGTTTAAATGTCAAAATAATGAAGTTGAAACTTCTTCCCAGTTGCAATCTAGGAGAAATTTAAATTTGCGCTTTAAATTTGCACTTTAAATTTTATGTCTATGGTATGGAAAGTGCTTAAAATTCAGTTTAAATGTCAAAATAATGAAGTTGAAACTTC
>JAQGAO010000635.1:0-31450 GCA_034697705.1 Ommatoiulus sabulosus | reverse complement strand
AGGAAGCTATTTAACTTTAATTTTAGTCAGGCAAAGTCAGGCAAGTCGATTTTTCAAATGTGGTGGCAACCCTGTATGTAACGGGTACTCAGGCAAATGATTTACGAATAAAGTATTGACAGTAGAGAAGCCACGTCTGCAAAATCGTCTCTGATTGGTTAAGAAAATGCACTCGAGTTCATCGCTGTTGTTAAACCAATGAATGCATTTCTTTTGCACGCGTGACTTTATGGTTGCCAAAGTACGATCCATAAAGCTTCTCTCGGAGTTCCACTATTGATGAACAAGGAAAATGTCCAGGAATCGAAAAATTTCGCAGTTTTAAAATTATTAGGCGTTTCTTTTATTGAATTAACGGATCTCATGCAGTTAGTTTTAAACAAGTATCATGCGACTTTTTCATTGAATCATAGTCTAAAAGCAAGCCACCAGATAATTTACCTGCATCTTATTAATGACAAAATCTGCATATTAAAACTTTGGTTTTGAAAATCTTTATCAACAAATTCAGAGAAGAAGGTCCACAATGACTAGAAAACAAATTCTACATGTTGTAGATTTTGACTTCACGTTGCTATATTTTGTCCCCCACACACTTTGCGTTTAGTACGCTCTTTAAGTTTGTTCGGTCATGGCCAAGATGTGTTTGACCAGCTACGGTTAGATTTTAAAGTTCACCATGCCCTAAGCTGTCAGGTGTTAATATTCTTAAGGTACGTGCTTTTATTTGATGAAAGAAAAAATGCTGGTCACAAAAAAAGCAGCGTGGAGGTCAACTGACGTATCCTAGTCAGCTTTTCCATCAACTGTTTTCCTAAACCTGTCTCACAGTTCATCCGGCTATCAGGTACAATTGTTTGCCAACCCTTTAAACTCGTAACTGTACTTGCACTAAGAAGGCCATCCAGGGATGGACTGGAAATACTGAAATACTAGAAGACGTCATTTCGACATGTAATGCCATTATGCCAGTGTAGATTTGCTTGACAGATTCCCTGACCAAGCCTCTGACAGATGTGACGTTGCTTTGGTGGAGACTCTTTGAGTTAATGCCAACATTTCTGGAATATCGCAAGTGCATTTCGGAAAGAATATTGCAAGGGAATTTCCAAAATACTGCGAGTGCGTTTCCTAAATATTGCAGATGTATCTGTGATGTAAGTGCGTTTCCGAAATACTGCAAGCGCAATTCCTAAGTATTGCAGATGCATCTCCGAAATATTGCAGCTTCTTTCCCGAAATATTGCATGTAAACACTGTGATTTTAGTGCATTTCCGACATATAGCAAATGCAGTTCCGGAATACTGCATGTCAATTTCCAGAATACTGCTTGTGCATTTCCGAAATGTTGCAAATGCTTTTCTGAAATAACGCACTTCTGAGAAAAGTGAAAAAAATTGTTTCTGCAATTGAAATTTCTAGTTCTATATCACGCGTATATATTTTTAATTAAATCTGTTCACATTTTCACACATATAGGACTTATATACTGTCCATATCTTTTACAATTGGGAGTAAATTACAGCTAGATTATGGTAATTCTTTCATGGCCAGGCAAGTTCACCAGAGGTGAATATATGTGAATTATTTCAGTAAAACGGACTGTTCTAGTTAATATTTCACATTAACATTGGATAATTTCCCATGAAATATTCGGTGTATAGACATAGTCAAGTACTGGGTGTCTTTCATTGGGCAATTCTCCGTACTAGATATACACGTAGCTGTCCAAGTGAGGTCACGGTTGTCAAATTACAGGTTGCGTTGTAAAACCCCATGTTTGCTGGGCGTTTTAATGAAATTTTTAAATTTGAAATGAGTCAAAATTGCGCTACATCCCCCAAAATTCTAAATAAACTGGGGCAAAATAGGCGATGAAATCGAGTGTCATGATCATTGAAAACTACTGTTTGCACCTTATGTAGGTGACATTGGTCTTATAATCACGTTTTCTTTCCAGTCAAAGGAGCATAAAAAGCTTAAAAGGTTTTCGATATTTCTCGGAGCATCAGGTATTTATGAGCATTTCCTCGACCCGCATTTACCGACAACGGTCATCAGGGATAAGCCTAGAAATACACCTCGAGGCCCATTCTTTCATTGGATGCCAGTTTAAAGAGGGTCATAAAGCTTAGAGGTGTAGCTGCAATCGTCCGAATTTCGAATGTAGATCCTGATATGAGTAAATTAAGAGTAATACACTCGAGGAAAATGGTCCCGGGAACTTTTTAAAACTTATTGAATCAGTTGTGCACCGTAGAACATTTGGTGAAAAGTTTGATTTGACTCAGTTTCCTGTGTGTTATCATCCTATTTTAGAATGTTCATTCATCCCCAATATTTGTGCGCACAATTTTTTGTAAAGGGTACTCAGACGGATCCTTTGCGAGTCGCACTTTAGCAGTCCCAAAATCAACACGCGAATTGGTTTTAAAAAATTCCTCAAAGTTTCGCTGCTTTTAAACATTCACGCTTTTTTGCACACAACATTTCAATATTAAAGTGTAATACACAACGATTTTGCCTGAGTTTGCCCTAAAATTATTGCTAAAGTTTTAACCAGTACAAATTTGCAAAATTGTCAGCAGTTTTCGAGGACAAATTTGCAAAACTTTCAAACGTTTCGTAAAATAAATTTGCAATATTTTCAACCTTTTCCAGCACAAATTTGCCAAATTTTCAACTGTTTTCGAATCCAGATTTGTAAAATTTTCAACAGTTTCCGAGGAGAAATTTGCAAAATTCTCAACCTTTTCGGAGTACATATTTTAACATTTTCCGAATAAAAGTTTGTGCAATTTTCAAAAATTGTTATGCTAACTTTCTAAAGTTTTTACAAGTTTTATTTGTTAATTTCCAACATTTTTCAAAATTTTCTTTAGTAAATTTTTCAAAATATTAAATATTATCCTGTGCCGATTTTGAAAAATTGTAGACAACAGTCATTGTCATATGTCATTTTTGACATTGCCATTGGTCAGGGAAATTTGTTTAAAAACCTGCAAAAGTCAGGGAAGTTGAAAATGAAATTTATGGGGGAACCCCCTTAAGAGCGCTCTTAAGTATAAACTTTTGCAATTTAAGCGCCTGGGTTTTTGACCAAAATGTGTATTTACGCTATATTGTTTCCTACGTTCCCTTTAAAATTCGTGTTTTAAAATTGTACGTTTTAATCTTGACATGTTAACGAATGGCACACGTAGACTTAATTGCCCTCCCGAAACGTGTAAGGTGCTGGACTTTAATGATAAACGATGCTTCGAGTCGTGTGACTCTGTTCGTCATTTCTGAATAATAAAAAAAATTTGAAGTCAACAACCTTTCCCTAGCCAAGAATTTAACCTGCCGAACAACTTTTCAGATGCTAGCCTCGTGCGTGAAGGGGGCTTCCCTCATTTCGGGGAATCTTTGCGTTTCTGGTACTTGAACCTCGCCATTAACGTGTCATTTGCCATGCAACAGCCATTAATGCAAATTAATTTGTCGTTATTAGGTGCCTACGAATTGGTCCGGCGCTTCGGTGTCACTATGGCAGACTGGGCACTCGCTTGAGCGTGAAATGACCACGCGTCTGCGTTTTACCAAATTAGCCATTTGAGTTGATTTCGGCCTTTGCGGCTTCTCCAGCTGCGTTGAATGAGAGATAGAGCCTGGAATGGTAATCTTTTCAAAGTCAGTTTTGTTGAAATTAATGTGGAGTTGCCCACTCCATCTGGCCTCGTGATGTGCGAATTTTATGGCAAAAGCAAAGAAATAAAGATAAAGTGAAACTAAAGTTGGGAACACACCAAGGAAACTTGAGCTGAAACTTGGTTTGGGAAACTGGAATGGAAGTTTCCGAAAGGTGGCGTCCGGCTTTCCGAATTAGTTGTCTCCAGGTACGGTAACAGTTTCTAAGTTTGAAACCAGGTTTTAGATTGTTTCCTTGGGGTGTTACCACCTTTAGCTTCACTAACTTTATTTCTTTTTTTTTGCCATGAAATTCGCTCGAAACACTTGACCATTATACAAAAACGCACTATACTGATTTAAAACTTATAAGTTTCAGTTTGTTTCCTTGGTGTGTTCCCATCTTCAAAGTTATTGAGTTAAAGAAAAAAAAGCAAAGATATGAATGAGCAAGTTTATGTTGTTATTATGGTTATTTATTATAAAAACAGGCTACATTTTTTCAAATAACTTTCAAACATTTTGGTTGTTACCTGATGGCATTCTGCAAATATCAAAAAAGTATGTTAATTATGTAACAATTTCCGGTATTCGATTATTGCAAAATGTAATTATTTTAAAAGAGGCTGTAAACTCGATCGTTTTGAAGAAAAACATTTATCATTACGAATTATTTTTAGCGAAACTGTCTTTTGAATATTTTTCGTGGATTTACGATTTCCTGTCTGCCATACACGCCTTCGGGTCAATGAATGTTTTTGCAAAACGGGCAATTTGAGGAAAGTAGAAATATAGATTTCTCCAAAAATAACTGATCTAGGCTTTGAGAATCTGTGAAATGATGCTCACTTCTGCCAAGTGCCAAAGTTGTTGAAACAAATCTTTTTAAAGTATTTTCAAGTGTTCAGATCCAATATGAATAAGCTAGTTTTGTTTAAAATGAACACAGACTACTTAGTGACTAAGAAGATGATCAGAAAGTTTCCGGATTAGAAAAAAGGGTGAGCAGATTTCGAATTATTCGGTATTAGTTGCTAAAAATATTGTAAAAATAGAAATCCATGCAATAAGCCAATGAAACGAAGCTTAAAAGCAAAAGGAAAAGCAACAGCAACTGTCAGGAAGTTGAAAATCATGGTGAAGAAATCCATGATATTGCACTGTTTTGTAAAAATTCAAATCCGCAACTGGAATTTTCAAGTAAAAAAGTTTTTGTCAATTCGGTTTCAATACAATGCGCAATGTTTTGCTGGAAATGGTGCTTTTTGTGACAAAATCCTGACAAATTTATACGGTTTTTTGCACCTGTCCAGCTTGGCTCCTCGTCTCTTGAAAACGTTCGCTTGACCACATCTGCCTGGTCTAGACCTCAACGAAAGCGCACGCTATAGGAGGGATTTTCCCAGCAAACAATTTACAAAAATAGGCGAATGTCCACCAATTTCCTCATCTTATTAAACGCACGAATAAAAAAGGTAAATGTTTTGAATCGTCGACCTAGACGCCGAGGGCGCAGTTCCCACAATAATCGACCGGTGCCTCTCAAGATTTGAGAAGTAATTTCTTCCGAATTGGAAAATGGGAGGCCAAGAAACAAAAAAAAAAACAATAGCGTGAAATTATAACCAAGTGCAGGAGAGTACGCCCCCGCAAAACAATGACCATGCGAGGGTGGGTTGCAAGTCTGAACGCGTTAGTTAGCATAAATGGCGTAACAGAGTTGGTTCTGGAAGGTCAAATTTGTCTTCGGTACATTTTGGCGAATGCTTTGAAGGCGTCGCTTAGTGTAGGATACTGTATATTTTTAATTGTACGGTTTTTTTGTTTGCACAGAATTGAGAGGTATTTGCAAGAATTCGTTATGGCTGCCTGACAAATAATCTGCTGTCTTTGGAATGCTTCTTAATTGTGTTTTTCTCATCATAGAAGTACTGCATGCATATCCTAATCTTCAATCGAACTCATTATTTATTCCAATTTTGTCGCACTACAATTGCTGAAAATGTGCAGAATGGCCACAGAATTTTAGAAAAATTGAGTGGGAGTCTTTGGACGTTTTTCAAAGATAGCATTCTTCATAAACTTTAACGTTTTATTTCTATACTTAAGTTTGGGGCGAAACTAGAAATTGGTAAAATCGTTAGATGAAAATATAAAATTCATAAGTTATGTATATAAAGATTTCGAAAATATTTGATTTTGATGGAAAATGGATCACTTGGAAACTCGAGGAAATGCTACTTCTGCGTATAGAAAAAATGTGCATAATTACCAATAAAATGCATATACTGTATAACTATAAGAAACTTAATTTTAAATTTAATCTGTCATTGGCTCTTTTCTTTACACCAGCTTCCTTACTATTATCCCCATAATGGGGGAAATAAACCCTTAGTTAGAGAAATGCCTATAATGTATTTATGCATCTCTTAACATTTGTTTGACATGTTCTTCTGGAACCAGACTAAGTTTGTTTGTTCTTATCTCATTTTCAGATTTGTAGCTATGAAAGTCTGCAAGAAGCCGGCTCTGTGAAATCTCCGCTTGCTAGTCCATCATGTAAGGAGCGTGTGAGTGCGCTGTCGAACACATGGAGCTGAAGGTGTGGGTGGAGGGCATCCAGCGGATAGTGTGCGGCGTGACGGACGCCACCACATGCCAGGATGTGGTGTACGTCCTGGTGCACGCCACTGGGAAGACCGGCCGCTTCATGCTGGTGGAGAAATGGCGCAACAACGAGCGGCTGCTGCCCCCTCATGAGCACCCCCTCAAGGTGCTCTCCAAATGGGGCGAATATGCCAGCGATGTGCAGTTGGTGCTGCGGCGCTCAGCCATGGAGACCAAAAGCGAGGCGCCGGAAAGTGGCGGCACTAAGACAACTCAGGATTCCTTCCACGATTTCTCTCCACCTCCGTCGGGCAGCGGTACCAACAACAAGTCGCAGGCTCCGCCAACTGGCAAGGATGGTCCAATCAGGAAATCTCTGACGTTCAGTGGCGGAAGGCCCAACCACGGCGATGCTGCTATCGCACCCAAGGAGCGGCGCGATTGGAGCGAAGTGCCACGGGGTGTGGTCAAAGGCGTGCCCCAGCAGATGACTAAGGAGCAGGAGGCACCACCCAAGGAGTTTCACTCACCGCCGGGCAAAGATGGCAGGTCGGTAATCATGGATTCGGTCAATCCGAACGAGTTTTCATCCTCTGCACATGGCATGGCGCAGCAGATGTGCCGTGGCAAGGGCATGAATTATCCGCAAAGGACTTCCAAGATCCCAGGTCCTCAGGTGTCTGGCTGCAGTCATCAACCTGTGCATGCTGTAAGGTCAGCAGATGCGGCAGTGGGGCCGCCACAGGGGCCGCGGATCCTGCTGCCACCCGACGTTCTGCGGCAGAACGGGGCGAATGGGCCGCGACTGATTCGTGTGGCCGGAGAGCAGAATGTGAGCATGCCATCTTCGAAGCCGCCTTGCGGTTGGTCTCCTAGTCAAGAGCCACGACCAATCACTAACCCGAACGGAGATAGCAATGGACACTCCCCCAAGCAGGCTCCGCCTGGTTCGTCCCCACGAACGATGTCCAACTCGAATGGGGATGGACCCAAACAGATGCCTGTACCATCGTCGGCACGCCGAAACGAACCACATAATCCCCGCGTGCAATCTGAGCAACACACGAATCAGTACAGTGGCGGCGGCGGCGGTGGCATGTATGGTGGCGCCCCCGTGACTTCGCCACCAAATGGTCAGTCGAATGGGCCTTACGGATCTGCTGGGTCAAGGACTCTTGCGGCGCCACCGTCCGTTGGCCCCAGCAACAAGGAATCGTCGTGCAATAATGGTCCCTATTCTCAACGCTCACCAGCCTCTAATCCCGTGCCCATACACATGGGGACGCCTAAGTCACGGCGTAACCTGCTGAGTGAGTTCAAGCGTCACGACCTGGAGGAAGAGCTCCGTGAGGACACTTTTCTAGGCAGGGGCCACCAGGAGAGAGTTGTGTATGACGCTCGATACAGGGAACTGGTCAGGCTCATTAACCTGCAGAGGGAGAAACTCAGCCACCAGCAAGTGGACCTCACACAGTTTGATGCAGGTCTGCTTTTGAAATTTCTCGTTTTGAATTGTGAATGACATGTGAGCCCCAGTGCCAATTTTATATAATAAAATGTAATTGTGGAATATAGAAGCCCGCCCTTTTTCACTCATCTCACAAGAAATGCAAGATGCATTGTGTAGAGCTTACAAATTTTTGATCTTGTTGTTTAGTTGCTGCATGAAAATATGACCGAAATTTTGAGGCACCAACTTCTTGATACGTGCCAAATGTTTGTGCTCCATGCCGGTGTACCGGACTGCGTATATCTGGCAGCAATTCCGGCATCTTTTTATCAGAAATGAAAACCGTATTATTTCAATCAGAATTGATGAATAAAAAATTATTATTGATGGAATATCAGTTTTTATTCAAGAATAGAAAACGCATTGTTTTGCTTAGTAGCTGTTTCCGAAAATATTGGACTTGTTGGGAAATGCTGTTAAATTTTATTAAATATACCTTATTTTCATTGAATTTGTCGTATTTCTTAATGGTGTTCTTTAACGAGACTTCACTTTTGTGTAGTGTAATACAATCAATCTCGGAAAGCTTAAGCATTGGCCAAAATTAGGAAATGACTAACGTAGAGCTAAAGAAATCAAAATTTTGTAGTCCATTCTTTGTTTTTTTTGTTCTCGTGTTGAGAGTATTACTAGAATCTCATCTTGCTTTTTCTCGTGCATGCAGAGATATCATATTGGGAGGAGAAACAGAAAGACCATCAGCGCCAGATCGAAGTCATCGAAAGGGAGATCCAAAAGAATGAATTTTGCGGCCGGGACGTGGATGAGGAGATTGCACAATTGGACAAGCTCCACTTGGACGATGAGCTGGAGATCGGAAGGCAGCAGGAAAAGATGCTGCAATCGGAGCTTACGCTTTTGCGGTCGAAGCTGTCCAACTGTGAAACTGAGCTGCTGCAGTGCAAGAACAAAATCCGGTAAGGTACAGAGCTAGCCCAGGCCAATTTTAACATTCCGGACCTTTTAGGTCTTGGCCAAGCATTTACTGATGGTTTGATAACACAGGTTGTTGTTGGACGACATATCAGAAGACAAACGCTGGCTTTCCAAAGAAGATGAAGACAGAAAGCAGCGAGAAATGGCCATGCTGAACGACATCGAGGATCTGCAAAAGGAAATCCAAGAGGTGTTCAAAGGATACAATTCAAAGGTATACCATTCTTGTTTTCACAGCAGTTATGGGAAGAATGAAGATTGGTGATGGAATGAATATAGCCAAAGTAAAGAATCTGAAGGCCCTTGGGAGAAAAAAAGCTCAAAGATTATTAACTCACAAAATAATATTTTTTGTGAGAAACATTGGTTTTCACAAGAGTGGTTTCATGTTTGCGACCTATCAATCTGTGTTGCGATGCAGATTTAAAACGACACAAACTTAAAAATATATATTTCTTGGTTTAAATTTAGTAATATCCCAAGAATTTGGCTTGGATTTCTAATTGTTTTGAATACCGTTTTTGTTTTAGGATAAATGTTTTCCTTATTAGTCAAATATTTACGCAAAATAGTTATTTCATTGAAACATTGGGATTAAAGTGAAAATCTTATTTTGTGATTTGCAAAGATGAATTCATGGGAAAAGATAGAGCAGGACGTTCACCGACTGGAAATGGCGATCGCGGATAAAAAGAAACAAGTGGAAGGATTGGTGCATGAGTTGAAGGAAGCCAATCTGGAGTCGCTGGCATTTACTCCCGCAGAGGAAATCAGGCATTTATTAGAAGGTAAAATGGTCAGCCAGCGCCATTCAAGGGAATTTGAACTGCTGCAGGGTTTTTGTGTTTTTTTAAATGTTTTACTTTTGGAAAGCAACAATTTATTTGCTTTAATCTTGGGAAATTGTATTTTTTGGGAGGAATTGGTATTTTGGGAATGAAAATTCAGGATTTTAATTTTGGAAATGAAAATTTTCAAACTAAAATTGGATGTTAATGTTGAATTATTTTCCTTTGGGATTTTTTTTAATGTTTGTTTTCTTAAAATGTTGAGTTTTTTGGCGGCTCCTTGTTTTTAATTTATATGGGGCTGGTGCACATTAGGAACTTCAGTTTAAATTTTTGAAAGGAATTTTTTTTGGTTAAATGGGATATTTAAATAATATTTTGGGGGATTTTTTTTACAATTTTTGAAATTTAAAAAATACGGGTCTATTTTGTAATCGAAGCAAAAAAATTGTTAATGTTTCTTCCCATAAAATAATTTGCTTGAATTTTTTCGAAACATTCAATTCAATTTCTCCATTAGAAGATTATTTCTGGAAACTGTTGACTGACTTTTTTTTATTTGGATTTCAGGTGGTGCTCCCAAAGGCCCAGGCAGCTCCCGTAAAATCGTGGGCTCGCCTAGGCAACTGGAAAACGCTGTTCCTACTAGCAAAAACCCCCATGGAGTGTGGGTGTGAGTTCAGTCTTGCTCTAATATTCAACTGAATTGGAGGTGCGATGCCTATGGTTCAAAGATCTTAAAATGATAATTATCCCAAATTTACAGACTCTGTTCCACGGAAAGTGCCACTCGATTAATCATTATCGTTGGTGCATTTCATATACCGATTATAAGTGCGCTAACTATAAATCTTCCTCTGTGGTAACCAGCTCTCGTTAAAAACAAAAGGCCCTGACGGTTTTGTAAAATTTTAGAAACATGCGCAAGTGTTTTGCAAAATTTCTGAAACATAAGCTAGTGGTGCAAAATTATATGTCTAAATCTTGGCATGCATCTGAAATTTGGAGAAAATCTAGAAATCAGCTTTATATGTTGGTGTCTTCACATGGCAGCACAGTTTCTGTTTAATTTTTTTGAACTAAGTGAGGTGCATGTCCATGTTCACTAAAACAGCACAAGCTCTGTGAGGAAACATGCTTTTTTGCACATTGCATGAACAAAAAAGAATTCTGTTAGGAAGCTTATGTTATCAATGCTCTTTTTACGAGTGCAGTCATGTTCAAAATAATGTCTATTTTTTGTGCTATTTCAGAAAGAACACATGTTTCTATGCTAAGAAATTTGTGTTTCTGGGCTGTGTTGAAAATATAAGCATGATCTTACCTATTTTCAACTAAAGTTTAATTTTATTTAGCAAGAGACCAAATTATCCGACTAAGATGAAAGAGTGAGGTTTTTGCCATCTTTTTGCTCCTTCAACCTTGTTTCTTGATTAATTTAGGAAAAATATTGATCTTGCGTTAGGTATTAGTTGAAGCTTGCTGTTGTTAGAAGTGGGGAGAAGCGCGTTTCTCTGTAGAAATTGCCCCAAATTTTATCATTGCTTGCACGTGCTGCTTCCACAATTGAAAAAAAAACGAGAAACGTGTCTTTGTGCCAGATTTACTTTACAAAACCCCAATATCGGAAGCGCGTTTTGGGAAGTCTCTCAATGATTTTATTGTTAGCTTTACATAGAAAGGACATGATTTTATTAGTTTTTACCATATTTCTTACTTAAGATATTACTCATTTTTCGTAAATTCAGATTGACAATTCTCACTTTTTGAATTTTATTTAAAATATATTTTACTCTACCAAATAGTGCGCTAAGGTGGCCGAGGGGATGAGCAGTTTAGATAATTCTCAAAAAGATACTAATACCGAAATGAAATAGGAAATTTGAACTATGCTCGAAACTGGTTGCAGAAAAGCTGTTTTTAGCATTTTTAAGCAAATCGAAACTTCAAGAAAGTTGCATCAATGTAACCGTTGATGTCGTTGAATACAGTAATGAACCAAATGTAACACATACTTTTTAACAAACATCAAATGTTTTGCCTAGTAACTGTAAATTTTAGTGCAAAAATGAAGTATTGTTTGGGTATATGATACATAGAACTATATTCTCTGTCCGTTAAAAATGTGTATTCCCTACATAACGAATTAATTCTGCTCTTCCTCAGATTCAACATAACATGTTTATTTGCATATTTACACCCCTTGGTCACCAAAGCCTCTGGGTCATCTCGTACTTAAGTAACCCGCAAATGCCGAGTTACACTGACATAAGACATGTAAATAATACTCTTCTTAATTATTCTGCCGAAATGCCAAATGGTCTCAACTTCGAATATTCGACCAACGAATTTCATGTCGCTCAGCATAGAGCAAAGAGTGAAATTGTTATGTCCTTAGATATTATTTGTATTTAATGTTCCTTATTCTTTTCTGACACGCTTTTTTGCCCTTTTGTTTTTTATCATTTTTTTAAAAAAAAACTGGAATCCCTTGCCAATAAATGAAATTTTATCCTCTTGGATTCAGTCGATGTAGTATTTAATAAAGTGCTCTTTTATGTTTTAAATTCGTTTCTACTTATTTTAGACAAAACTTATGCCATAAGGATAGTTTTAATTAACTCTTGTTTTTAAACCAAAGTCATTTATTCAAATAATTTTGTTTAATTGCTATAATTGTAGCTACACTGTGTGTGAAAATAGTTGAAAAGTTGATTTTGCACCAAATGGTATGTATATTCTAAATAAAATATTTATCTGGAGATCTGAAATATTAAGTTGTTTAAGTTGTTACTTACTGTATAAACCTGCGAGCAAACTTTCAATGGAATATAAACTTCTGTTATTGAATTTGTAATTAAAAGTAGATCAGATCAACATTTATTTTTCAACGGAAGGAACAATTTAAGTTTTAAAACTGATATTTATCCCAAACAGCATATTTTTATGTGAAATAATGTAAGTATAATAAATTAATTAGATATTTATTAGATGTAATAACGCTCACCCTGTATATTAAGGAAGTTTGTTTGCAGCGCCATCTTCTGGCTAGTTTTGTCACAGGTTTTGTCTAATGGCGGGAAATTCGTTCTAAAGTAAAATGGCTGCCATCTTGCTGATGAGATGTCCTTCGTTTCACTTTTAATCATTTATCCAGAAAGCACAGTATGCAGAAAGTATCTCGGACTTTTCAGGTTTTCAAATGCAGAACTATCCATTAGAAGGTACATATAACGACCGTATACATAGAATTTCGTAGTTTTGTGGAATTTCCTAACTTAAGTCATGTTTTTTATTGCGCATCATAATATGGGAAGATTAAATCTGATTCTAATAATCAAAAACAAAGACTATTATTATGGGTACTCAGAAAGAATACTTAAGAATGACACTTTCGGCACTCGTAAAGTTACATGTGCAAAATCGACGATCTAATTGGTTTAAAAAATTCAATTCTGATTGTTGATTTTTAATTGAATTTCTTTTGTACACGTGACTTCACGACTGCCAAAAGTGCCATTCGTAAAGCTTCTGCCCGAGTACCCTAATAATTATCAATCACAGTAAAATTTGTAAATAATCGTTTGAAAAAGTGCTATAATAGCTGTTGTGTCGTACATATTCTTGATATACATTAAGTTTTAAGTAAAGTAGGGGTACTCAGACTAAAGCTTTGCTAATCAAACTAGCGGCCGTGAAGCTACGTGTGCAATACCGACATGCTAATTGGTTTATTAAATTTACTCAAGGTTATCACCACAGTATGTTATCACTATTTAGAAAACCATATTCCTTATACGCACTTAAATTCGCGACTGCCAAAGTGCAATTCGCAATGCTTCTGCCTGAGTATCCCTAACTATTTTTGGAATTAACGCAAGTTTTAACAGACTCAGTTACGATAAGCATAATTTCGCAAATTTTTCTTCTGTTTCGCAACAATTTTCTTCTTGAAAATTTAAATTTCTCTTGCATATTTACCTATCATAAACATTCAAGCTAATTAGACACATTCAATCATCATACGTAATAAGGCAAGCGAACTAAAGTTAGCAAAATAATTCATAAAGATCCACGTTTTATTTTCTCACATATTTAAAAAACCTTACTATTGCATATACATGCATTTAATTAAAGCCCAACAATCAATCTTCCTGTTTATAAAAAAACAAAAAAAAACTTCAACAGCAAGTCAGCAACAATAAAAATTAATTCAAAGCTATGCATATGTATGATTATGTATTGCATTCCTATTTTTGCAGACTTTAAAGTAGCAACGTCTTTTCCTATTCAAAATTGGTCATCTCCTGACCATCAGACATCAACTCGATCCACTTTGAGAATCCAGCGCTGTCAAGAAAACCCTACAATAGCCGCTGTCACACGCACAAGAGTACCACTAGCCAATCTTGTGCAGAGTTCAGCAGCTAATGCAAGGCCTCTGGTCAACCATGACTGGTCGATGTAACGTCCATCGGCTAATAAAGGTATGGCACGAATAGATATAAAAATTCGTAAGATTTGCTACTTTCGACAGTACATTCAAAATACATTCATTGACAAAACAAAACCAACAAAAATCATCGGCCATTGACACTTGCACAGTCTTTATAAAAGTAGTCCATCTGGTCACCTGGGGGGCTGTCTTGTGCCGCTCGGACCGGCCAAGATTGACTGGAGCACTGGGCGGCAAACACGAAGCCAGTTTTTCAGGAAAAATAAGAATGGAACATTCATGTATAAAAAAAAGACAAAATCAGATAGTTTGTCGTTGGTGAACTGGAAATGTTTCAGAAAATGCATTATAGAGCGTGTATCAGCAGATTTAAATGTGTAGTGAAAAACTGAAAGTTCTCTCTGCTGATGATGAAAACTTGAATTTGTGTATGGAAATTTTTTTTAAAAATTCAGCTAAAATTTCCAAACTTCTAAGGTTTAGAAAAATGTTTTATCCAGCTAGATCATCATCAGGCTTTCGTTATTCCGAACGGAGAATGTGTTATTTTGGGATTCTAATTTTTTACATAATTTTTTAACTCGAATTCAGTTCTTTGCAAATTTCAGATCATGATCAAGAGACTGAAAAGTTCACAACACTTGTCGAACTTGTCTACCTGCTAGTCTTTTAGATAAAAAAACGAACAAAATAAAAAATTGTTTCGTGTTTTAGAGCCTGAAAGTTTAACGCACAATAACTGAAGCATCCAAGAACCTAAACCTAACTCATTTCTTCTGTATACAAAACTGCACATTTACGTCAATCTCATATCCCAAATGGATTCCGAAATAACCTATGAAACCTCGCCCATTGACCATTGAAAATGTGAAATGGGTGAATTTCTGTCCACAAACAGTTGATTTTCTATGCAAATGGCGGATTGGTTTATTTTGTCGCGAAGGGATGTATCGAGGGATGAAGTGGGCAATGCCTCTATGTTTTCCGTTATTTTTCTCTGAAAAGATAAAAATCAAGAAATAAGAGAAGTGTTTAGGATAACAATGGGTCCTTGAATAAATTTCAAGAGCTGATGCTAAACAATAGCTCTTTTACAACAACAAATATTCGAGTTCAATTTTCCCGACGACCAATATTTCAAGGATATTTTATCGATTAAAAACGACTAAGGTAATCTCATTATTTTTAAATAAGACATTGAACCAA
Organism: Ommatoiulus sabulosus; assembly: GCA_034697705.1. Taxonomy (NCBI): domain Eukaryota; kingdom Metazoa; phylum Arthropoda; class Diplopoda; order Julida; family Julidae; genus Ommatoiulus; species Ommatoiulus sabulosus. Next base: position 16,277 of record JAQGAO010000635.1, on the reverse strand, counting down.
ATATATGGGGTGATCTGAACAAAGTCGAAATTAGTAGCTATTTTAATCTCCTATATTTTACATACGGTATTTGTACGTTAAAAATGCACGTCATTATATGAAAATAATAAGTATAATAGAATATACATGTAAATTCGAAAATTTTCAGTAAACAGGATGCATAAACTGTCTAAACATCCATCTTCGAATGATATCTTCTGCAAATTTCATTAAAAATCGGTAAATGCTTGGCTAGAAAATGTTTAGGTTGAAAGGAAATATCAGAACAATTTAGCTGTACATGTTATTCCAACATACTGGAGCAATAACTTTGGTATTATTTGCCGCTGTCTGAACTACATGTAGCCTACATGTAGCAAGTGAGAAATATATGGAAAATTCTCATTTTATTATCCTATTTAAGAAAATATATATTTAAGGTTTTGTACATGCACATGTACTGTTCATGCAATAGTAACACGTTTATTTGATCAAGTCATGCAATTTTATCACAGTATGTTATTATGTAAAGTTCATAATTGTACATATCGAATGGGTGCAAGTTTATTACTTTTGTTTTCAGAATTTTTTAATCATTATCTCGGGTGCATTGATAAAATATAATAAAATTAAATATTAAACATTTTTAGAAATAAAATTAAATATAATTTTTTAAAAACATTCTTAAATTTCATTGCAAAATATCATGCATCAGCTCCTTCATGCATATATTAAATATGTGGTCATATCTTCACATATATTGGTCATTTTTGTCACATGCCATAATAAACGTGGATTTGCTATGCCATAAAAATTGATGTCCCATTTTTATTTAAACCTTGCCTCTAAATTTGCATGGACTTATTCCGCTTATTAGTTATTTTTCGACACATGATACAGTATAACAATTTGTTTTTAAATTTTATCCAAACTAAACCCCAATTTGCTAAAGCCACTATTATTGCAGTGTTGGCAAATTTTTAAAAACAATTCCTTGTTTTCACTAATAAACCACGAGAAACAGAGACCCCTATCATCCAAATTAAATTTTTATTGAATTTGTCTTTCATATTTTTACGATGCCAATAAAATGTTTTTCTTGAACTTTGATGGACCCAAGAGCGTGAAACGTTGCATAATTGAGGATATTTTTAGGGCATATAAGCCTGCGAGACAATGATATTTCGCAGGGGGATACCGAGTAATTACGGGGTGATTTACACGACGGTATTAAACTATCAAATTTCCGAGCAATTAATGGGCCCCCTAAAACGATTTTTATAGAGTGCCACGACCACTGTCCCGAATAAACCCCGTGTTATCAAAGACCGTTTTTTTGCACCAACCCCCTCGTAACTTTTTACGAATAACTTGACCACAAAAAAAATGCACATTTGGCACCCTCAAAGTGACCAGATTTTTGCATTAATTTCGCTCTGGTTTGCAGACCTTAATTCATCGACCCCATTCGGGATAATCAAATTTCCTCTCAATTTGTATTTCTGAAATTAGCGTCTTTCTTATCGGCCTCACGTATTTTTTACGTCATGCGAAACTGCGATGCCCGAAATTTAGCAGCTTTTGCTGTCGTAACAACAACTCGCTAATAGTGTTAATGAGGTATTTTTTTTTCGAATACTTTTAATTACGGTGAGCAGAAGTGGTTAGTTGCGAGATGCTTTTTAAATGCTTTTAATTGAGTCGTAAATGCAGAAACCTGTTTCTTTTTGCACATTTTAATGCTCGCATCCCATCGGCGCACGAAAATAATACTAAAAATTGATGGGGCCATTCAAAGTTCTTCCTGAATGTTTACAGTATGAACACTAGGGGGTGTCAGTGAATGGCTACTGGCTAAATAGCCGTAGCCACTTCCCGGATGGGCTAAAAGGCGGCCATTTTGAAAAAACTGCGCATGCGCGCGAAGGCTGACTTTTCAGCTAAATCAATCAGGCACTAATTTAAGGCTGGAAATTCAAATACACAGTGGAACCTCATTAAAACGAACTCGTTAAATAAAACTTTCTGACTGTACGAACCAAGTTTCAGTCCCAGTCTGAATTCTGATAATACGAACTAAATGGGCCAATTTTGACGTCTCTTGATACATTCGTCTTAACGAGGTTCAACTGCAATTGGGAGATCGAATTTTTAAAATATTCTACCATGGCGGAAGTTGTAGATCGTCTTAAATTGAATCTTTTCTGAATTTCTAGCTCGAGGAAAAATTTGAGCAAATAACAGGAGAACCTGAATAATAGGGTTACTCAGACAGAAGCTTTACGAATTGTGCTTTGGCAGTCGTGAAGTCCGTGTGCAATGTTGATACGCTCGCGGTTATCGTTGTTTTTAAACCAATGAATGCATTTTTTTTTGCACACGCGATTTCATGACTGCTAAAGCAAGATTCGCAAAGGTTCTATTTGAGTTCAATTATTATTTCTACTGTTGTTTACCATTTCAGCTTTCAAAACATCTTTAGCAATGCAATATTTGCAAGTAATGATCAATTTCCAAAATATCGTACATACAGACGTTTAATTAAGAATTTTGACAAAAACTTCGACGTAGTTAAATCGTTTTTTTTTCATTGGATTAATACATCCTCCATGAATACAGCATATCGATAAGAGATCAAATAGATAAATATGGATATAATTATGAAACTGCACTTTGGAATCTAACAACTTTCACTTGGATGTTTGAACAAAGTATTTACTAATTTGAAATTTCACGAATCTGTCAAGAAACAAAATAATCGACACATCAAGTAACGGTGCTATAGACAGCTAAAAATGAAAATTTTGATAGAAAATATGAATGAAAAAATTGCAAAGTTATTAATAATTAATGCTGTTGTTGAACTTAGCGTCAGCACTTAAAATCTTGTGGTTTTTTCAAAACAAGTGCAATATTTATCAGATATTTAAGCATAATGTATGACCCTATTTAAAAAAGGCAACGTCTATAGAGTCGTGCTCCTTGAGAGGTGCAAATGAATACTTCAAATATAATTCTAACTTATTTAATAGAGCCAGTCTCTTACAGTTAATATGCAACCATTAACATATTGCACCCACGCTTCAAAAGTGAAACAATTCAAAAATTGTCAGTTTCCGGATTAAGATGGCTAAAAATGGCCTGAAAGTTAAGGAAAATGAGCTCTAAATTCAGTAATAACGACATATTTTCGGCTAACAGTGTTAATGTCACTTTATTTCACCTGAAACTTGCATTAAAATTAAAAACGTTGAATTGTGTCACTTCTGAAGCGGGATGCGATATATGAGAATGCATTTTGACATTCACTCCAGGAAAAAGAAATGTTTACTCATGTTGCTACTTGCTAAGCTTTCCCCTGATCTTTACCGTTTTTTATGGAAAGAAGAAAATTAAAGAAAACTTTTGTTTCTGTTCAACGTATCAACGTATAGGAGCAAGTTGAAGGAACATGCTTTAAGCTATTTTCACACTGGAGAAAACATAGATGAACTTTGTGTTGCTACTTGTTGCAAGTTGTTTTTGGAAACAATAACTTATGTAAACAATTTCTAAACAGAACTTATGGAAACAATTAGCAACAAAATCCTTCCTCTATGTTCCTCCAGTGTGGACGTACATGTATATAGCTTTACGTATTATGGAAACAAGAAACTCAGAGGAACTTATATAAACAATAAAAAACTTTGAGCAACAATTTAGAAACCTACATGTATAGGAACAGGTTGACCGTTGAAGGAACAAAAAGAAACAGAAAATTCACCTGTTTCCTCCAGTGTGGACGTATCTTGATATTATATGGTTTGAAGTTTGATAAAAGTAACATATACATCATGGACTTACCTAATAATGAGGATTCCTGTTGGCTTCCATGATCCATCGACTCAAATCCATTTCGTTAACATTAATTATAGGATGAAATAATATTTCGAGCAAAACCGGTTTCTCCTTATGAATAATTCACGAATTAATGTAAATTGGATTAATTATCAGTAGCAAAATCCATTTGAAAACGAAGTCTGCACTTGACAAAAGCGCTCATTGTTTTAAGCTCAACTCTTTCGCAGAGAAACCTATTATACCCTCTGCACTACTTGTTTGGGCGGATTAAGTTCGAAGTGAAAAGGCAGCCGCGGTTTGGTTTGAAGTTGTGCGGCTAGACTCCTGGTACTACTTTTTCGTTCTTTTTATTTCTGTCAAATTCGAACGCCGCCATATTCGAAATGCTGATAATCAGGAAATAATTGCAGGATATTACTGTAAATAACAAGCGCTTCTCTGGCCACAAATAATGTCGAAGAATGTTAGTGTAAAAGCAAGGAGAACGAATATATCTTCAAGTTTTAGAGTTAACATCAAATAGATAGGTAAGCATCTCTGCCCGCACTCACGAAATACTGCGCAGATCGAACACGATGGAATGCGTTAATTTTCGTCTTATTATACATGTACATGTATTTGTAACTGGTACTTTCTGGGATCAATAATATCAAAACATTAACGGGAATATGTAAAATTTGTAACAGCGAAGTGCCAGGGAACGAATCATCCCGCATGAGTAGGATTATTGCTGTGGATCATGATGTGGATTCACACATGCATACGAATTCGAGGGGGCTAAACCATATACCTGATAATCTAGAAATTTTGAAAGCATGCAGCTCCTGAAATAAATTATCCTCCACTTTAGATTTGTGATGCAACTCTAATTATTCGCTGTATTTCTCTGTTAGTTTTTTTTTATATAAAAAATTAAAATTATACAAGGGAAAAATTCCGTATGTATGGCTTTCTATTTTCCAAATTTCTTACATGTTTTTTGTTTGTTTAAATATTAGTGAAGAAATGCAACATTTAAGACTAAACATTTTTGTGAAAAATTAACTTTGATTGTCCGAACCCAGATTTGAGAAAGTTTTACATAAAAGAAAATGCAAATACTTCAACATTTACTTTTGTAGCGAATGAATGCTACAAAATTAGCATTGCTTGTAAAAGGTTACAAACCACCTTAAAAGGCTATGTAGTCTGTATTATCATGGTGTTTATTTATATTGCAAAACGTACAATATTTGCGCTGAACTCCATACAATACTCTAGCATTTCTTTAGGAGCAAAAAATTACAATTTCTACCGCGTGAATTACCTAATTTATTCATTAAATAACGTACTGCCCTGCTGTCAAAAGGATAACTTGACAGTTTATATCAGATCCTGTAATGATAGAAATTGTCCAATCAATTTCTGATATACTACCCGTACTATGGAAAGGTGCATACTATAAACCATATCAAACGTGCTGTTTTAATTTGCCTCGATGCCAAGGGAATTTATTGATCTGATCAAAAGTCAAAATAAAATTTAATACATGTACAAGCTTTGGTATAACGATTGAACTGAATTAATAAGCATTGGATTAATAGTAACACAGAGATAAATACACATGGACAGCAAAAGCCTAAGAACCTGTAAGTGGAATCTCATTATTACGTCCATGTACAGTATATACATATGTACATGTTCGTATAGCTTAATTGCAAATTAGATTCAAAAGGTATACAAAAGTGTGACAACATTTAGCGAATACTTTTGTAAAGAAAATGGTGACCAAGTCAGATTTTAATTTATTAATGATTGTATTATAATAATCTAACAATCTTTTTTGTATGACATGAACACGTCAATATAACAACTACACTATAAAATATCTCGAAGTTGTTTCATATCCTTCTATTGTGCTGAGAAAATGAGAAAAATGCAAAACGGACCAAAATAATTTGTCGATTCCGGGTATGTAAATTTTGAAATCTGACAATTTTAAATTAATTAAACAAGTCTATTGGTATCTTATTCTCTATGGGAATTTCCACGAAAACGGTGAAGTAATTCTTTTAGGCGTAGAATAACTAGAATTAATTTATTTTCGAAAACAATATTGTATCCATAAAGGATGGACATAACTATTGGTAAATCCCACCTTACATTTCGAGGGAAATTTTAAAGAAAAAGCGAATTTGATATCGCTAGATATTTCCCTTTTTTTTATCCTTAAATATAATATTTCTAAACTATTTAATTTTGTTTATATATCTATTTCCTTCGCATTTTCCATAAAGATGGGTACTACTTTTATATGCGAATGACGCGCACGGTGAATAGGCGGCATAACGGGTGATTTGGTCAATCACTCGTCAAGGGGAACTACTTTTCGAACGCCTTTTTAATATTCGAATTGGTGCTGGTGCCATGTTTTGATTTTTTTTCCACACTGGAATTGAAATTGGACCAAGATTCGTCTTATAAATTCGTTTGGCGCTCCCGAAAAATCTCTCAATTTCAATCAGTAAGTATTTCTGCCCATCTTGAGCTACATGTACATAAGTGGAGCTAAAATGTGCGCCTTCTTTTTTTATTGTTGGAAAGAGGCAGAGTGCGCCTCTTTCGAAATTGCTTGGTTGCCAAAGGTATTTATTGGCGAGATCAAAAGTCTAAACAACATCAATTAAGTACGTTTTGACTCCAACAATTGATCCTGGGTAATAAACGCCAAATTGCTAAGTTATTTCTTTCTAAGGGGTGCATACACGGACCTAATGATGAAATGTGCTAACTGCATTTTTTTCTGCACATTCGATGAAAGGTCTTTAGAAATAGTACGTGTATTGTATTTGGCCATAAATCTATACCTGCAATGTTAGGAATTTAGAAAGTAAACTCTGTTAATTAAAAAAACACATTACATGCGAAGTTGCGAACCATGCACGTATACCCCATCCCCCAAACCTCGTTTATTCAGGTAAGGTCAAAATTGTCACCTTGAAATAATAGTGGGGAATTTTTAAATTAGTGTCTTTTACCTTGATTGCTGATGAGGATTTTGGATCCATTCCTAGACTCTAGTTGCCTAGTAGTGGATTTCAAAACTCCCAGCCCGAAATCAAGGTAAGAGATACAATTTAAATAATGATACTATTCTTTTATGATATAGTCTTGAAAAATGAATTTCAAAAAACAAACACTATTGTATATGCACAGTATGTGTTATCTATTGTCAGAATACTTTTCTGGCAAACCCCTTAAACTTATGAGGTAAACTTGTCAAAATCAAAAATTATTCCCATAGAAACAGTTCTGTGAACCCACCAGATAATAAAGTTTATACACGACAGAGAGTGTTTTGGGGGATGTTAATGAAAATCAAAAAATCTCCAGAAAATTTATGAGTTCTAATCATGGCTTAATAAAAAAAAATTGTTTAATGCTCTCAAGTTACTTGTAAATTAATACATGTAATTGCACCTGGTTATTTTTAAGCCTGCATACATCTGCCAATTATCTGATATTTTTATGGTTTCACTACATCCTGCACGGAAAGTAATTCCTGTTTTTTTTTAGTATAACCACATATGCCCTACAATAAGTTATTAAAATCATGCTGGCTAATATGCGTAGTTCAATTTTACAAAAGCTTCCACTTACCTGTAATCTTCTTGACAGTATGACATTAAATTTCTCGAAAATGTCCATAGCGAGGAAGCCACACAAAACTATTGTCACCAAGCTTTCCTGTGGTCTGAATGATTTTTATCCCCCTACACGCACCTGGGCATACCTACTACAGTGTTGCAATAAAACATCAGCTTTGATTAGGAAGCCTGAAAAGCGTTGCAGTGGTTCTACTTAATCCCTGGATTTACCAGAAGAAAATACGTCATTCTTCGACGAGAAGGATTAAAGAGGGCTTTAAGCAGGAAAAAAAATGTATTCCTCTATGGGTTCGCACGTCTGAGCCACTTCCTTTATGGCATTATATGTCATATTCGAAGAAAATGACGTTCTGATAATAGATAAATTGGTGGACCTTAAAATTAAGATTGGTTTGTAAAATTAGCCAGTCCACAGTATACTTGGTAATTATTTCTCAGAACATATGATTCAGTGGGTTAAATTTTTAAAAAAAACTTGAAAATTTAAGAATGGAATCGAAACTGCTAAATGCAATGCAAAGGGCACTGTCAGAAATCTTAGCATTGAAAGAATGTGCAGGCCTCTGTTGTCTGGAAATTAATCACACGCTAACGAATGTTACCTTCTCAGTTTCTTTCAAAACAAGTTTGAACTGAAAGAAAGTTAAGAGCACATTGGATATTGACTTTTGGATCAAAAATATTCTGCATATGTGAATGTCAATCAGCAATTATTAGATTTATTACAAGATGACGTTGAGGCATGCAGAGATTTAAAAGGATATATAAAGTCACTGCATTAGTTCAAAAATCCGATAAAATGGCAACACATATGAAAAATATGGTTACCCTAGCTTTTGAGATATTTATGCAAAGCTCTGTATGCCCCTTCATGGCGCCATTTGACTTTTAAAACATTGCCCATATCTCAACGTATTTCAGAATAACTTGCGAGGATTCATTTTTATTTTTGGATTTGATACTTTAATTTCAAGGAGGATAAAATTCAAATAGATTTCAAACAATTGGAAAAGGCATGATTTTGTAGAGCACATGTTGCAGAATGCATTGATGGAAGCACACCAGTGTAAAAAAAAACTATCAGATAATAAAACTTAAAGAGAAAAGTCATGCATAATCGAAAAACAGGCAAACATTTCAATCAAGGATCATGCTGAATAACATACAATCCAAACAAGAAAACTTGTTAAAACTGACAAAATAATTTTCACATTTAACTAGATCCATGCCAGCATGCGACGAATCGCCTCAGTACGAAGAACCCAATTCGTAGGCCAAGCAGTTTGTAAAACTTGCAAACTCATCAAAAATTAACCCGGCCACACGCTCTTCATTTAAAAACGGCGAAACGACGTTTTGCGAGGTATTCATTTTGATCTATTGTTTTACAAGCTTAGCGTTGTCATCCGACCAAAGAGTGCTGCAATAAATGGCTCGCAGTCGATCACGTGCTGGTTCAAAAGATGATTGGAGGGCGAGCGTGGACTCGTAAAATGACTTTGCCTGATCCAAGTTGCCCTGCACAAAAAATGCAAGAGTTAGGGTGTGCCCTATGGAACTCTGTATGAACCCTTTACACTAATTTTTTTTTGAATGGATAATTAAGTGTAAATTAACCTTGGCGGCAAATATGTTGGCCAGAGTGAAATGAATAACTACGAAACCAGGGGAGATCTCCAGCGCCATATTCGCAACTATCAAAGCGTCGTTGTGAAGCCCTGCACGGTGAAATATGTTGGCCAAACTGATCAGTGGAATGTCCTGGAATAAAATTTTAGTCAAAAACTGATAGGAATGGAAATCTTAAAACTCTTTCGTGGAAAAACACCAAAAATCAAACAAAAAATAAATAAGAAATCCATTGTAAAAATTCTAACATTTATAAAAACCCAAAACATAAGCACTAGGGATTGTAGTATGGTGTTGACAAGATAATATTTTTGTGCTACCCTAACAAAGAATAAACATGATTATTTACATTTAAGTAGAAATACTGAAGTCAAAATCTTTGCAACTATAATCTGAGATTGAATTCCTGAAAGATGCATCTTCACTTAGATTTGCAGTTTTGTGAAACTGGCTGTCTCTGCATGATTATGCATACCATATTCCAAAAAAATCTAAATAACTTAGTTTCTGGAATCTTCCTTTTTGTAACCCTGTCTTTGATAAATTATACTATTTGTATGAAACGTTTCATTCGGTTCTTTATCCTAATTGCAAGAATAAAATCTAAAATGTTAGATTTTTGTGCAAAATGAAAAATTATATTGTTAAATTACCCTCATGTGATTTGGAGCATAATGCAGTGCTTGGCGGAGGCAGATGATGGCTTGCTCAGCTTGACCGATTACCCTCCAGTAGAGAGCAGCAAGCGTGGTGAAAACCCACGATGTGGAATTCTACAAAAACCAGTAAAGGTTAATAAGAATTTGGTTTCTTGCCTTCTGCATTCTTATCAACACGAAAATATCCAGCTGACCTGTTGTAAAGCAAGGGTCAACCGCGTCCCCATAGTTTCCACAGCTTCTGGTCCTTCTCCTTCATGGCCCAAAGTTTGCAAAGCCTGCAATGTAACGTGATGTCATTATAGGGAAGTTTTCCCGGTAAGTACACTACATCAATCTGACTGCCAAGATTGAATGTACCTCACGCAGGCCTGTTTCAGCTGTATATGTTAATATCGACCGATGCCTCATTCCAGCCAAATGGTCCAGGGTGAGGGCGCTGCTGGGCAGGTATGCATCACAGTACGGCTGAAGGGGGGGTCCTGTCACTGGAACGTTTGTATTCAATAACTTGTTCACCCTGATGGCAAAAAACATAATTATTAATGAATTGAAATATGAAAAACAATGTTTATTGTGTTGGTATACATACGCTACTCCTTTGGCAGATACCGACAGCCAAGTGCTTGTAAAATGTTTAAAATTGGCTTGTGGGTATGACTTGCATTCAGATGGTTCCGGTGGTGGAATGCTGTCGCGGTTGTTAACTTGCAGAAGAATGTCTAAAAATAATATTCAAATTTGGGAATAAGAAAAATTTTCAGGATACCAAAATTGGTTTAATTTGATTTGTGCAATACCATATTTTTAAACAATCTGAACTCTTGGACGTTTCATTTCATAAACAAATTGAAAAACTTCCCAACAATTTTACAAATTTTCCTGGCATAGCCAATCTTCGAATGACTAGTCTTAAAACCTGATTGGGAATCAAACTACAACGTACCTGGCAGTGGATCATCTTCCACAAGTGGTTTCACATTGGACAGTGTTGGCTGAGCATGAGTATTTGGCGGTATTGCACCTTGTTGTCCCAATGATAGTTTGAGGTGTATCTTCTGCGGCTCTCTTTCATGTGAAAATGGAAAGGTATTACTGTCGAAAACGTCCCCTGGTGGGAAAACATCATCCAATTCATTGGTGGCATCTGTCTTGGGATCTTCTTCAGCTATATTTTCTACAAAAAAAGTAAACCCATGTTAAACCCGAATGTGCATAAGGAAGTTAAGATTGCACCGTTAACTTACCATTATTTTCCTCAGTCAAGGCTGCGATTTTGTTTGTTGTGCAATCGCCATCCATAGAAGAATGACAATGCCCTTCAATCTCCTCATCTGATAAATTCTGAAAGAATTAATTAATGGTAACATAGTGCAGCAATCCAACTGCTATCAAGGACTTTGTAATCGAGTCAACTTACAATCCACACTGGCGTGTCAGTGTCATCAGGCTTTTTCTCATCCTGATCAGACGTCTGACCATCTCTTTCCAATTCTTGCTGTTTCGCCCGCAAGCGGCACATAACCCATAAATAACTCTTCAAGGCCTCTGAAACATGCGATGGACAGTTAAGACAATTTTGGCTACCACAAAAACCATCAATTGCTCACCTTGATCCTCAGGCTCTTCCTGCAACACTTTTCGGTAGTGCTTGATTGCATTTTGTAGCTCTCCAGCCAGTACATACAAATCGGCCAGGAGTTTGTTCGTTGTAGGCTAATGATCGGAAGCGGAATATGACCAAAAGTGGACATGTAAAGGATTTTAAACTTGACGACTTTGGTAAAAGTGGTGGCAACATACCTCAAATTCATTCACTTGCAAAGCAAACTTTGCTGAGTAAATGGCCCCGGTGAGCAGCCCTTCTTGCCCCATGAGCGAGGCAACAGGCACCAAAATGAGGTCCTTGCACTGCTGCGGCGCCAAAACCTTGGTGTTGATTAAACATCTGCTGAAATTGCCCATATCGCCTAATGCCCACCAGTAGAAAAAGGATAAATGGTAAAGAAGCCATTTGGGAGCCAATTCCTGGAAATAAGAAACGAAACGACTGAGAACGGTGAGAAATGATGTAACACGAAGACTTTTGGCCATCTGATGTTCCTTAAAAATTGGTCGCTGTTCAGTTTATGGCTTACATGATTAATGGCGTGGGTCAACCTCCGGCCAAATTCCTCTATCGTTATTGGACCACAGTAATTGTGGATGTAATTGAGGATTATCTTGCGAGCTACCAATATCTCTTCTTCGCTTGCCTCCATGTTCACGAACATCCAATCCCAAAGATTGTCGAAGTCTGCAGTGACTTCGGCCTCACATACCGGTGGTTCCTCATCCTCAGAAACGTCTTTCAATTCTCCCAACACTTTACCAACCCTAAAACAAGCGTGAAAAATATCTTGTTTTTGGACTAAACGAAGACATTGCATGGTAAGTATAAACAGAAGGCAATCTTACTCGAAGCCCTTGTTTTCGGGTGGAATAAAGGCGGGGAGTGAGAGTCGCAATTCCTCCTTAGTTTCAGGCACTTGACATTCGTCCTCTGATGGCCAGTCTGGAAGCAGGTGTTTCGGGGGAGGTTCTGAAAGACTGCTTCTATGATGCTGCTTTGGATATTTTGGTGTGTTCTGGAATGGCGGCTGTTCATTGCCCGAAGGTAGCATTTTGGTGCTTAACTCACTTTGCTAGAGCAAAATATGGACGAAATGTGACAACTGTTTTGTAAAGTAAGATAAGTAACCTGGAAGGCTTTCAAACGGCGACCACATTTAATAGAATTTTAATAGAATGAATTAAAATTCACAATACAATTGTATAATGGTAAACTACATTTTCACTTGATTCCTGCTGCCACGTGTTTCAGATAATCACCTTTGTCAATAATTCCTCTTTTAATTTGGCTGCTTGAGTCTCGACTTCCTTGAACAGGTGACTCCATGTGTGTCCCACTTGGATTTTCACATTAGCTATCATGGGTGCTGCTTGACCATTCTGGAGGATCTGGGGCGAATCTGAAATGTGCCAGAAAAAAACACTTAAAAATCTGTCATTAACATAAAAGTGTGATGCAAAATCTCTCTCTGTCTCACCCTGGATATGGGTCTTGATTTTTTGTCGAATTTTCCACTCTGCATAGTCGATCTGTGATCCCAGGCGAACCTCCAACGAAGCTTGCTCCTGCAACAGCTTCAGTTGCTGCTTCTGCCAGAAATCTAACCGTTGTTCGAAATCGCCCAACTCCATCAACGTTTTCTGCAACGAACTAACGTTTGGTTTCATGTTAACATCGTTGCACATAAGAAAGAACAAAAATAAACACCACAGTTTAAAAAGAAAAGAGTTTATTTACTCATATTGGGTTTCCAGAGCGATTTCTAGTTTACTGTGACACAACACTGCGTGTCTGCGCAGGGCAGCTGCTTCAAAATCTGGTCGCAATTCCAGTGCAGCGCCAAACGATTCCACAGACTTGTTGTATTGCGCCAAAGTCTGATAATGACATACACATGTTTATACATCTTTGAAGATGATCATTAATGACAACAATATTTCATGAATTACATTATTTAATATTTGGTTCATTTTGTCATGATACTGGTACTACTATTGTTCGTGAATTCAAAAATGTTTTTTGCAGTGTTATAACATTAATTTGCATCAAATTAATAAGAATTGTAATTTGCTGCTATTTATTAATCTGTAACCAAGTATGCCATCACCAAAGTATGAAACAATGGAGCAAATATAATTAACCCTAAAAGTTATCTAAATGCCTGTCAGACAAAGTCTTTCAAAGTATAGCTTGTAAATTGGATGGCATTTAAACGATAGACATTAAATGGACGGCCACAAATTTATTGAGGGTTCCACATAAAAATTAGAATTTAACAATAAAACAGCCCTTATGTTGAATTGCAGAAAACTAAAGTTGAAACTATTTTTATTGAGAGCTGAACGTTTACAATTTAAATGACCAAATAGATTGTAACATACGGCGTAAATATTGCCCAGCATATAATGCAGCATGGGGTCATCTGGTGTTAAGTCGACAGCTGCCAATACCACGACGGCAGCATCGTCCGACTGTTGTGCATGATGCAAAACGTTGCCCAAATTAAGCAAGGCTACGTATTTCAGCTCCCTACAAAAAGGAACACTCAAATAAAACTGGATTTTTATTATCCACACAAACTTTCCATAACAGGTTCAAACTCACTTTGGAGAGAAATGCAGTGCTCTGCGTATGCACTCTATCGCCTTGTAGCCGTCGCCCACTAGGCGAAAATAATATCCGGCCAAGTTGTACAGAATCCATGATGTTTTATTCTAACAATGAAAGGAAAACGTTGATGAGGCTAATGATTTAAGAATTCCTTTAAGCATATGTCACTAAACTGACATTTTCCAGGGCGTCGTGAACAAGTTGCCCGAACATTTCCACACTTTCCCACTTAGATAGGATTTCACCCAGTTCAGCGTCGATCGAGATTGTGATGTTTTTTCTGTCTCGCATTGACTAAAAAATGAGATGAAGACTAATTTTAAAATAACGACAAAAATATTTAAATGCTTGAATAGTCATAGCCAATGCAAATGCAAAAAAAAAATGATGTAATGCCATGGACAAAATATTGGGTCTCAAAAAGTGTGGCATCTCGTGTTAAAACCATTTATTTATCATTTCAGGAGACATCGTGCCAACCTGCAAGTGTTCAAAGGTGTGCATGCTGAAATCTAGATCGCTCATTTGAGTACAGTTTGGCTCCTCGTCTGGTTCAACCGATCCGACTCCTTTGTTAAGACTGGCCAGGCTACAAATACACCAAAAACAATTTTTATGACTGAAGATTGTGCCTATAGTTGGTTATCTCGGGGAGAGCTACCAAGAACATTGTCAGGCAGTGTCCTCAAATGGATTTTGTGGAAGAAATTCAGAGCTTGACCATACAGACCTGATATCCATTTCACTGTTGGTGGCAATGGTGCTTGCGAACATGTTGTAGTCGGTCAGCGGCTTCTCTGCCATGACGCAGTCTTTGTCAGTGACGTAGAACTTCTCCTGCAAGTTGGTTTCCTTGTTGCGCTTGCTGTCAATTTCCTCGATCTGCCCATCTACCTGGTACATGAAGTTCTCGACCAGTTGTGCCCGCTTCTCCTGCTGCATGAGCGCAACCAAGTCGTAAGGCCGACGCATGTAGAACACAGAATAAACCTTCAATGGAACAAAACGGTAATTATGACAGCTTGTACTCTGCTTTATAGTTATAAGAAAAGCCCTGTCTGCAAAAACAGCATCGGTGAAACAATGGTGATCAATTGCAACATTAGGCCTACTGTTACAAGGATTCCCATGTGGCACATCACGATACAAAATTTTACATAAAAACATGCCAACAGAAAGATAACTGTCCCAACTTTACACCACTATTTTCATCTGAAAATGGAACATACACAAATATAATAGCTAATGTTTAACATGTAGTGAGCTGCAGCACTTTACATTTTTGACACTTGACTAGTATGTAAATAATTGACAAATAATTTCAGGCTCAACCAACATGTTTTTGTGGGCTGCCTATTTTTGGCCTTTAAAACATGTTTGTCTGACATTCAAAATGTAGGGTGATCCAAGTAGCCATGTTCATCCATCTCGGCATCTGCGAGTTAAAATAGTCCAAATAACAAAAGGACCCATTATCAGCCTTCATTTCCAATCTAGATATCATTTCACGATGCTGGATTTGCACCCAAATCCAACTTTCGAAGCAATATTGCCTTTTAAGATCAGGCTCCCTAGAGCCATAGTTTATAATCAGTACCGTTAAATGCACGTGATTTGTTTCCTGCAATTGATCCTCTGGCACTCCATACCAAGCTACTTATTTGTCTGTTGTCATGGAGTAATCAATCTAAAGTGGGTGGAATTAAACTAACAATATAACGCCGTAAAATAAAGCAGTCATAAAAGTTTGTTTTATTCAAAAAAACACATGTCATTAAGTGGGCTGTCAACTGTTTCAGTGGATGGAATGGTTGACTCAAAATTGCATACCAACCAATTTTTAAGTTGGTGTACGAGATCTGGGGCCGAATTTTTGACTTTTGCAACATTACGTTTTTCACGACTTGCATCACGTTGATTGGTTGAATTTCTTTATTCATTGCGTTCCTTGGTTGAAGTTTTTTATTCAACTAATAAACGGCACGCAACTCATGAAAAAGTCCCGTAGCAAAAGTCGAAAATTCGGCTGCTGGACGTATATCTCTGCATCGCCACCTGAAGAAGACGTATGTTGCGTTTTTTTTTTAATAAAACTAACTTTTATGTTTGCTGTGTTTTAGGGCAATTTTTATTGTTGCCATGGAGTGAAAACAGTCACTTGCAAGCTACTCTCAATTACCATCTAACAATGCCTCATCTCATATATGGTTCATGTTAGAGAATTTAGGGGCAATCCAGAAATGATGTCACGGGATTTTTTAAGGTTTTAAGACCCCCAACCCCCTATGTCACAATTTGTGA
>JAQGAO010000634.1:0-31460 GCA_034697705.1 Ommatoiulus sabulosus | reverse complement strand
GGACCCCATAGAAACCCATTACCTGTCTCACACAGACTTTAATGGGACCCATTAATCCCATTAGTCTCATTGAATTTCCGTATGAGACCGTATGGGAATTTTTACTTGGGACAGCCTTCTTAAAGGCCGTCATACACGAGGAAAATTGTTACCGAATTCCAGGCAAGTTTAGGCATGTCCGAAAAGCCAAGCATTTATGTTTTTAAAATTGACAAATTATAACATGACATGTGATTTCACGTAATTCACATTCTAAAAAACAGAACTTTTTGAACATGCCCATAATGTAGCTTGCATCTAACTTAAATTAGCCTATTATTTATTGCTGAATTTATTTCCTATTCATTTATCATCTCACTCAACTTGGAAAGATTTTAGTTGTATGTTTTCATACTTAAAAATTTTATTTGCCAATTTATTTGCAAAATTCTATAGGTTTTCCGAGTACAAATTTGCAAAATTTTCCATGTTTTCCAATACAAAAATATCACATTAAAAAAATTATGCACTTTTTTATGGAAAATTGTTTTGAAAATTGTGGTTAGTTAATTTTGAAAAATATATTTCAGTGTCGATTTTGCCAAACATGTCAATTTTTTACCTTGCCATTGGTCAGGGAAATTTAAAATGAAATTTCTGGGGGAACCCTGAATTAGCGAGACAATTTTATTTTAAACAGTCGACAATTTTATTTTAAACAGTCGACAATTTTATTTTAAACAGTCGACAATTTTATTTTAAACAGTCGAAAATTTTGAAAAGTTTTATTTTTGTACACATTTTTATTGCAAATTTATGATTCCCCGGGCAAAGCCGGGTTTTCCAGCTAGTACCATATTATAAATGAAAACTCTAGAAAATATTTATTTAGCTTTATCCGAATTTTTAACCTCCATAAATCTAGCTATATAAGAAAAGGAAACAAAATTAATACGTTCGAAGTACATTCAGTAAAAGTGACGCTTCATCCGGGCATTTTTAAGCATGAAATTACAACTATATACAGTACATGTAGGCTACATGCTAAAAGCGACCAGTTTGGACACAGTTAATACCAACACGCCAATGAAATTGGCCTGATTCTTAGAAGCAACTTTATCATGGCAAATTTATTGAATAAAAAAAGCTGGTTTTATTTCTGAAGTTATACAAAACGATGCATGTCCGCTTTAATCGTGCTTAAGTAGATACAGTATAACGATCAGATGTCTATCAAAGTTTCATGGCGGCTGACAGTGTAGTCATGTCCCCCACATCCTAAAGCGGGCCCCGAGCCCAGGATCTTTGACGGGCCTCCCTATATACCTTCTGCTATGGTTATGATGTTCTGCAGGATTTAAGATAAACTAAGTTAGTTTAATTTTATATTCATTAAAAAAAACTATATGGACCCGTCGCGCCGTGCCCCTTCTAATCCAAGGACCCCAGGCTCGATTATAGAGTTAGAAAAAAACTTAACAGGTATTTTAATATAATGGCAACACAAAACTGAACTCATGAATACATGTACCATAGTGATTGATGATAGTGGCATGTAAAACTGATTTGAGCTTTCTTTTTTAACGCTGATTACCATGGTAACAATTGCTTACCTAGTATGTTAGACAGGGAATTAATTTGACTCAACACGAACTCCTCAAGTGTTCGTTGCCAGCATTGATTTTAGCCTCCGTGTCCCCCATTTTAATCTCTCAATAAACATGTTAGAGTCGAAATATTGAGAGAAATAATGCGACTATCTATATAGTACAACTTGGTACAAAGTTAAGAAAAATGTTCACAAAACTGACCTAAGCAATGGAAATTTTGAATGGCCACTAAAAGAAAAGGGAAAATGACACATGGCAAACTTTATCATGATCAATGAGCTAGTTTATCAAATGAAAAATATATAAGGAATTGTCCTGATGCAATTACAGTACGTACGAGCATGCATTACATGATCTTTTCATCTAATCAACCGCTAAAAGAACATGCCTTCGGGTATTTTTCGCCGATGCAATGAATGAAATGTCACGAGATAATGGCATGATGACGACATCTGCATAAGGTCCATTGAGGTGCGAACGAGATGGAATGCGCATGAGCTGTTGACCGCATGTAATGCATGGGTGACCCATGGCCCTGTAGAACACTACCAATTTTCAAACCATGATTTTACGTAAGTCTCGCAAAATGTTTTGCCGACGAGGCCGTTGTTTTCATTTGAAATGCTAGATAAGTTCACGGGATGCAGGTAATGCAGGGTGACGTTAAAATGCTTTAGAGATTCGTTTCGAGCGCCACCAAGCATCAGAGTTGTACCGGTGAAACCTTGAAGCAAGGCGTGTGGCGTCAGTCCAGTTATGGTGGTCGGGATTGCTATTTCCAAAAACACCTCATGCTTTAAAAACACTTTCGCGATTTCGACGAACATGTTAGAAAACGACCTGGGAACGTAATAAATATTTCCCAAACACAAGGAAATTTGCGACGCATTAAAGTTAGCCTCAGCTCGATTCTGAAAAAAGTTCTTTATCAAATCTCGCGAATTCTCGTCCGGATGGTTTCGGGCCAGCGTTTGCAGCTCGTCCATGGCTTGGTTGGCCACAGAACGACCGTACTTAGTGTCCCACCAGTACCAAGCCTCTTTGGGGTCCCGATTCAGGTCCACCACCCTATGCACGGACACCTGCATTTGTGGATTGCTGAAATTCAAACTTTGCAGATTCCAGAAATTGAGCAGAACGTCGTCCCCAATAACGACGAAACCCTCAACGTCATAGTTCATCTGCATGGCGTAGATGGCGCAATCGTAGCCGGCATAACCTCTTTCGGATTTCGTGTTGATGAAGGATACGCGACGATCTTGCCAGGGAAACGAACTTTCTCGTATTCGATCACTTAGCGTCTTATAATTTATGGATGGTCCTCCGCAGTAAACCACGTTTGGAAAATGGTCAGCATATAGCGTGTCTAACAAGGGAATATTGCCGTAAAACGGAAAGTTTAAAACGACTATCAGTAGAAGTTCGTCGTGCACGACTTCCGGTTTGGATCGTGATTTTGCCGAGATGTCCGAGCAATTGCGCCCACAAAATTCGCCCAGACTGCGCAGGGCTTGTCCACTGTTCATCGCTGATGAGTAATATACGGTTGTGCTAGTTTTGCAGTCGGATTTTTCATCCTTCATTTGTGGTTCCCGGTAACCAATGTCATACAAATCCGACAACCACGAATCGAGCAACTTCGCGTCAGATTTTTCCCAAAATGCCTTATCGGCCATTTGGTATCCAAGGATTCGGATGCACTGGAAAAACGTTTTTTTGGAACAAGTCCATTTTTTCAGAAATTCGACAAACGAATCGGTTTGCAAATAAAACTGATTTTCGTCTTTGAAATCATCGAGGTAGTCATGTGAATTCCTGAACTGCACGGCGTTTGGAGGAAAGAAGGACAGCCGCTGACCAATAAGCCACAGGAGGCGCTGCGCCCAATAACCCCGCCATATGTCCGTCACCCTGAAGGCAACAGAAGTGGGTAAAAATAATGCCCAAAAAGCTTCGTAGGTGAAAAATGTATTTTGAGAATTAAAGGGAGCGAACACGCCCTCTGGTAGCGTTACAGGAGGCGCTCTGGCGTCGAATGTAACGTTGATGTAACGCTGGTTGGGCGCTTTTCTAGTCAGCCTGAAGATGGCGTCCACGTCGGGGTCACCGTTGACCAACCCTTGTTGAATGGCCGGGGTTTTGAAAGTGCACAACTTGTAGGTGTTGTTGTTGAGCTTGTCCACCTTGTCCAGGGGATATCCCCTGGGCCAGATAGACGGTTGTCCGAAATGTGCGTAGGGGTTCATGACGTTCCTGGTGATGTCATCATAAATTAAGCCACTGGTAATTTCTTGTTGATAAAAGTTAATTTTTCCATCGGTGGGGTGGTTGTCGTCATCCGTGTCGTAAATGTATTTTGCCCCATGTTGAATGGCGTACAGATAACCCATTATCTTTCTTGTATAACTGTTTGTAGGTAGATTTTTGGCAATTTTGAAGCCCAGTTTCTTTTGCTCTTCTATTCCTAGAAAAACGCATCCTGGATAGCTGTTAAATTAAATCTCAGATTAGTCATACTTTTTCAATTAAGGTAACTTTTAACTCAAATACCTGTACTTGGGAAAACTTTCAAAGATAAACGGCCATGTCAAAGGAAATGATTTCTTGCGCCTATTCCCCTATTCCAAAATATGAATTTTTAGTACGAGTGGTTGTATTAGCAACTGTGAACCAATCGAAATGTTTAAAACGCAAGTACAATTACACTGTAGTATTGCGAAATCGGCGTAGAGCTGTCGAAATATTACTGTTACGCACGGTATATTTGCTTTAATTACATGTAATGCTTCCTGGGTAACAATTTCCTCCTCTTTATAAAAAAAAAAATTATCGAAACTTTTCAACTGTATGGTTAATTATGAAATGAATGTTGCTCTTATCGGTGTAACAAATTGCAACGAGAAAATTTTGTTTCATCATTTACACAATTTTAACAACCAATTTCGAAGTAAAATCAGAAAAGATAACTTATACAGTAATATTATATGTACAATATACATGTATATGTTTTTTTTTTTTTTGTTTTTTTGCAGACGAGTGGATGTTTAGAAATTCTATTTTATCTAAGTATTATACAGCGTGAGTAAAAAGTCTGTCCTTCCCCTTCCTCCCCCCCCCCCCAAAAAAAAATAAATAAATAAAATGAATGGGTGCAACTACGAAAAATCGGAAATGGGGAACATATAGTAACCAAAGGGTGCGGAATGCAATGGGGCCCAAACCATTTGGCCCAAGGCCCATTTCAAGGGTCTTTAGGTCCTAACTTTAAAACGGTGATAGGTACAGCACAAATGTCAATTAGAAACTTGTAGGGTATCGGAAATTCAGTTTAATGGCTTCATTTGCGACATTTAATTATTGATTGCCACACAACAAATGACTTCAGAGCTTCTTGTATGTTTTCACCCTTGCATATCACTGCTACATTGCAGGAAAGCTCGAATCCTAAAACAAACCATGTCCTAGAGCTTTCCTGCAATGTAGCGGTGTTATGCATGGGTGAAAATTTGAAATCATATAAGAAGCCCAGAAGTCATTTATTTTGTGGCGATCGATAATTAAATATTGAAAATGGAGCCATTAAACTAATTTTTCGACGCCCTATATACAACTTTCTAATTGACGTTTAAATTCTTCGTAGATATATTACCGTTTAAGATATAGGACCTAAAGGCCCTTGAAATGGGCCTTAGGGTCAAATAGTTTGGGCACTATTGCATGGATCTGCACCCCATAGTTACTATATGTTCCCCATATCCGATTTTTCGTATTTTGCACTCATTCTGTTTATTTTGGGTGGGAACAGACTTTTTACTCACGCTGTATATAGGTGGCTCTGCTATATAGCTAGACTGGTTTATTTATTTGTTTACTAGATGGTGCCACTTGTTCCGGATTATTTCGTTTATTTAAATATTTCATTACGCGTTATCACGTGCGGAAGGAGCCGTGGGTGTAGACATGTGGTTAAAGTCCTGATTTCGTTCTATTCTTTACCAAATAATGCCTTATTTAAGACATATTTTATCACAGTATACTGCCACTATAATTATAGTGCTATTTGGATTTGTATTGGGCGTATTTCCCAAGTGCGCGAAGGAAGATTCGTGTAAATGCAAAGCAGGCGTATCGTGGTCCATTGACTTGTCACCTCTTGACGTTGAACCTCGACCACATTACAGGTACTAAGTAAATGATTTATTGTTATTAGAAATGGTTTAATTAAGTTCATTGTCATGTACATTACACGTTTATATAGGTATATCAAGTAAACAGCCTTAGATGTTTGCTCAATTAATAGCCTATACTGCAGATATGGTCTCTGAACCTACAATATTTACTTACGTATGACTCATACATTAATTGACTTGGCGATATGCAGTAATATGCAGTGAGATACTAAAAGACGTATATACGGAGCTGTCCATTAATTTCCAGAGACAAACTTCCTGTTTTTAAAATATTCTACAAGCGCATTTGCAATTCGAATAACTTTCCATGTACCATTTAAATTTTTTGAGTACATTAATATATCACACCCACTCACAGTTCGTTTTTGTAACCTGCAGTATGAAGATATGAGGGCAAACTTCTCGTACCCATTACTACACTGTTTTGTTTAAGTTGCAAAAGCCTAATTAGCTGCGAAAAAGTGAAACTTAATTAAGATTGCCAATGGATTTCCTGCCGTGACAATGCCATGAGCTAACCTCGATCATGTTATATGTGCTATATAGCTGCTGGCAGCCTGCTGCACTACCTGCTCCAAGAGTCTCAAGAATATGATTGCTAAAAATTGCTAGTGCTTTTATGAATTATCTTGTTTATCCATCATTTTGTCATCAATTGCTCATCATTGCTCACAAATTATACATTTGCAATCATATTTACGATTATACCTTTTCGTCATCAATTCCTAGAAACTATGAAAAACCTTCCCTTGTCTACATTTTTTTTTATTTCCAGTGCAGCAGCGTCCATTGTGTTTTCATTTTTCAAAATCAAAAGTGCTTTCTGAACATTCATTTATCTTGTCATAGATTTAAATTAGTCAACCCATGAGATTTGAACATTGCATATCCTTTTTTAAAGCGTCCCTGTAACGACAAGTGACACACTGAATTCCACTATCTTATTTCATCCCTGCACGAGTTTTTGGTCCAAAAATGAAACAATGGGAGATTGTGGACTGTCAGGAGGCGTGGCTGTATGTATCCACAATTTCTGAGCAAGAGGTTGCATACGAGATACAAGATCGTAACGACTTTGATCATGTTGCTTTTGTTGCAGGTTTGCCTTGTGCAAGATTTCAATGATACCATCACGTACACAAACCTTGGTGTTCACGAAAAAAACACGTTTGCCACTACTGGATCATTTCCTAACGAGGGTGTGACAATCTCATACAAGTCCTTGAATGACAAAATGTAAGATATGCCAAATTCGGTTTTGTTTTTAATTTTGGAGTCACATATGGCCAACATGGACAAGTGCATGCAGTCTGCAGACTTGATAAGTAATTGCCAAATTTCCGGAAAAAAACTTACCCAGCGGAGTTAAATCAATTTTAAAGCCCTTTCTAAAGAAAAGCTACCATGGTAAAATTGTCAATTAGTATACAGTGGGATTTTTAAATGGCACATGAAGTTTAGAAGATTCCTTTATAGAACAGCTTCAGAGCCTCAGAATGGAAAAAGATTAAAATTTGAGATAATAACATTATTTCTGTGTCATGGTTACAAAGTTAATGAATTTTTCTTCATAACACCGTCTTGACAAGTTGTGCTCTTGACTTTGCAATTTGAGTTTTAAAATGGCAAACTGTCATCTGCAAATGACACGTAGGCCTACTTGATTTTTCTCATCAAGAATCGTTGAAATTGTGGAGTGTTGAAATAATGAAGGAAATTTGCATAACTGAAGCGGTAGTAAAATGTTTTCTTTTAAATGTTTGATCACTTAAAACTTAAAAATGTGCTTGATTTGTTCTTAAATTAAAATCCGTGGACATTACAAGGAGTTAGGTAAGGGCTTTATCTTATTAGCAAGGTCTTGGTTTTAAAGGGTATTTTTTCTTCTTCAATTTTTCAATTAAATAGCGTGATATTTTGTTACAGAACAACCACTTTAATCTTGAAATGTAACTCTATGGAGAAAAGCGGAAAACTTTTATTGGAGAACTCGTCATTACCGAATACATATGTAAGTTCACCGAATTTTTCCTTCATGATCTATATATTTCATATATTTTCATCATGGCAATCTGAAACGGATTGGAGTTAACTGCAATATAGATATTGTTACGTTTTCTGAAGTATAAATGCCCGTTTTTCCCGACTTTCTCTCATGCTATGAGATCATAGAAATATATTTTTTTTCACTAAATTACAAATCGAATTTGTTGTTTATAAAGGCTTAGTATTCTGAATTGCTTTTTTCTGCCTATAATTGGCATGGATGTGCATTCTGCCATAATTTTGCATATAATGCCATCTCTTGGTAGAATTCAGTACTGCTGAAAAATTCGTACATGAAAAATGTTTGGTAAAAAACTCAGATCTGCGTTTTTAATTTCGGTGATTAGCTTTTCCTTTCCTAAGGCTGCTTTTTCAAATATAAACTTGATAAAATAATGACAACTACATATGAAATAGATCGCAGATTACGATTACTTTTTTTAGTCATTGACGTTGGAGTCGCAATATTGTTGCGCGAACGCTATTAGCAGTGGACTCTCTGTGGGCTCTATCTTGCTTATCTTGTAAGTGTTTATTACAATTGGGAACAATTGTTATAAGCACATGTCGGTATACTCAATCATTTCATGTTTCTTCATGCAGATTTTTCGTAGTTTTGCTCATTTATCTCGTCGCTGGAATGGTATACAACCATTTCGTCATGGGTGCAACCGGGTTCGAGATTTGTCCTCACTACGAGTTTTGGATTGATTTTCCCTTTCTGGTTCGGGTACGTAAGCCCACGTACAGATTTTTATGAACCCTTTTTGAACAGTTCAGTTCTTCAAAATCTGATAAAACCATGTTTTTTTAGGATGGGATCTTCTTCCTATGCAGGGGTTGCAGGACGGAGCCTTCGTACGATCGGATTTAAAAGAGCTAGGCTGTGATCAATACAAGGACCCTTTAATATCCTCGTTTTAAAACGTGCAATAATGTGTAAATAACATAAGTTAGTCATTTCAATCAACGGGAATCCGTCATGGTGAAACCATACAGATGCTAATCGTTTCAGTCACTCTTAATCCTATTTTTAAGCACATCCAGCTTTAACAGTTTAAAGGGTTCAGTGTTTATCGGTTTCTTAAATAGAGTAGAAACCACTCATGATTAACATACAGTGTATGGTTGTGCACTTTGAGACATTGAAAGTGTTTGTCTAACACGTACAAAATCTTTGATGAACGAAAGGCTTGAATAAATGAACTTTTTATACTGATCTCATTGACATTCTTTTAAAGTGAAACTAATGCTTCTGTTCAATAACCTTTATCGGTTCTAAACGCGGATATGTCACACTGAATGGGAACCGTCCTTGTTTGCACAATTTACAATTATCTTGAAACAAACAAGTTCATATTTTTTTCTGATATGGAATTGTTTACAGAATTTGTTCTCAGAAAGTACTGCTGTAATATGAAAGAGTGTCCTCGCTAGTGTTCCTTTCTCTATAAGATTTTTTAAAGATATTTTAGGCATAATATTAGTTTTTAAAAAAACGAGGTACATGTAGTCTTGCTGTGCAAGGTTGTGTTGTAACAACACAGCATTCCTGTGATTAAATTTAAAGGAGATAATTTGCTATCAATACGAGGAAACATTGAAAATACGTTGGAATTCTCGTTAATACTTTGTGTAATCAGGAATGGGAGATGGCGTTTTTTTGTAAATGTTTCAATTAATGCACATCTATTGATAAATACACAAAAAAATTAAATTTTAATGCACAGGAAATAAGGTAATGTAAAACTTCCAAATCATACTCATTTAGTTATCAAAAGGATTTAATCTTATGCTTATTACTAAGCCCCCACTCCACTCAATCTCTTGAAATTGGTGAAAAAATCTTTTCATCCAAGGAATTGTTTGTGAAAATCAGGTTGATAATTGGCAAATTTATGGCGAATAAATTGGCAAAAGTACGTTTTATTAATTGTCGTCATTACATATAAAATGTCACTACTTTGTTAGTTTTGTTTGACACGTAAGAAAAAGAAAAAAAAATGAATATTTCATGTGGACTTTCACTGGAACTGAAAAAGAAATATGCTACTGCACAAATATAAGTCAGATTTTCACTTTTCCTACTTGTCTGTGTTCTTGCATGCCACAAAATCGCAGACATTTAAGATTTGCTTGGCACTGTTCACAAGACAGTGGCACTGTCTGCATAGCCGGCTTTCTTGCCTAGCTCGTGCCACCATTTCTGCTGCAAATGCCTGAACAAAACGTTTTGGAGGGATATCCACGTTTTCCAAGTACGATAGTTGCCAAACTGCACCTCTTGTTGCTGAAGAAAGCTTGGCTAGTTGACCCTGTTCGTGAAAAAGATACGAGGCATCTTTCGTTAAAATTCATTCAAATTTAGCACAACTTTCACAACATTTGTTTTTAGATTTTTACCCTAGGGAAATTGATAAACATTTTGTCCTTCGCTTTCGGCTGCGGGAAGACATAGCCGTCGCCCCGAATTCCATAAATTCCCTTGGATTTGGAAGCGGCTGTGTAACCTGCGATGTTGTAAACCGTTCCACCTTGCCAGAAGATTTTCTGCTGGGTATCGTGGATCAAGGGCAGAGCTGCTATGGAATCCTGTGATAAGAACATGGAATTTCTCTTTAATATATTAAGTGTATTTTAACTGATGTTAGCTAGACATGATGGTGGCTTTGTTTCTAATCAATGCTAATTTTTTTTGCTTTAATTTATCAATTGTTTGGATTGAAAGAACAACTAATCACCATAATTTGTTGAAAAAGCTAACACCTCAGAAATTATACTGCTGAACAAGCGTTTAATTTTCTGTGGATTTATGGAAAATTTGGCCTTTGCTTCGAGTATCTCTGTTATCTAGCAATTTTGTTTCTCGAAGTTTTTTTTTTATAAATATGGAGTCTTTGGAAAATAACTTTCATCTGGGTTGAAAATATTATTGGAATATGTATTTTACTGATGCTAAACTATGACTTGCTGAATAAATAAACTATTAATTAAGTTTTAATATTATAAAACGAAGAAAATTAAAAGCTGCATAAAGAAATGATAATTTTTCTCGTGCGATGATGGTGACTATTATACTGACCTCATCTTGTGCAGTCACCATTACGAACATGTGGACGGATTTTTGGCTAAGGACATAGTGTTCAGCTGCATAACTTAATGCGGCCATAGCTGCAGATCCATTGTGGTCGTTCGGCCCGTTGAATTCCAAAGATTGTAGTCCGTTAACTGCAAAAACCTTGGATGATGCGTATAATTCTCTGTTGCACAAGGAAGAGGAATGCTAATTAGGTTTCTGTTCTATTGATTTAACCCGAGTTTGGCAAGTAAGAGAAGGTGAAATTTCAACAATATGTATTAAAGTTTGTAAATTAACATGTACCCTGACTTGAACATTTTTAGTTAGTAATTGTGATGTCTGTGGAAAAATACGAAAAAAATTGAGTAAAATTTATTCTAGGATACATTTTCGCTATTTTCCCTCCAGTACTCGGACATTATACAGTAATTCCGTTCAAATTTCCTTTTTCAATGTGGCACGTAACTATTTACACAACAGGTGTGGTACAGTAATGTCAAAATAAAATTTAAGCACAATTGATCCAATTTTTATTCCATACTAGAGTTTTTCATTAATCTTAATAAATTTATTAACAGTTATATTCGAAATCCATCTAATCTAGCTATTAATTTGTAGTCCATGACACTGGGCAAGTTAACTATTCATGTGATTTCTTTGACATGTTGGATACTTCTGAAAATATTTTATCCTGTGTAAACAAATATGGGAATATCGATGCTATTTTTTTTCTCCACATCTCCATTCATCCAACGGCCCTCTGACCACAGGGCCACAGATACATTATTAGTATAATTTATCAAACAAGCGTCCAATTTCAGACTGACCAGTGACGTAATTTATGAACGACCCCACAATAGCTAAAAATAATGGCGGATTCGACTGGTCCAAAAAATCTGCACCGGTGTGCCCAGTCGAATTCGCCATAAGTTTCGATTCACCCTGTACAGTATAGCCCACGTGCCACTGTGCACGTGATGTCTTTTTTAAAAATGTTCCACGGAATATGCTGTGAAGTGGTTTTCCGCGTTCTTTTTTGTTTTTCAGTTAATTGGTTTATTCTGCGTGTTGTATTTTTTCACGATCGTTCTGTATATACACACATGTACAGTATATAAACTCTCGTTCCATTTATCATCACGTAAGTCAAAACCTATATACATGTATTTTCAATCACTCCAATCAGTCAAATGCCATTTATGTATTTAAATTAAATACATACTGTATCTGACTTTAAGATTTGAATGTCTTTATAAATTACACTAAGCTTATTCTAACAACGCGAGTCAGGACTCACCCATTCATTGTATGCTGGTGGGGATTATAACGGTACCCTTTCCCCTTGAATCCGACTAATCCAAACTGTATTTTCTCATATCCTTCTTCTAGGAAATGTTTTTGGATCGTGTACACCAAGGTCTCCACACCTATGGAAATAATTCCGAAATGATCATTCGTGCAACTGTTAAAACTGGATGGTTTCCTGTGAATATTAAAAGCGAGCACTGGTCATGGACAAGTGCTTCGAATATTTTGATTGTCAAAGTTTTGAAGGATTTTGCGAACTCAATGATTGAAAACATCTCTGCATTCATTAGGCACCATCAGCCCATGCAGCATTATAAGCCAAATCACATCTTTCATACCTTTTAAGATGTTGTTTTCTGACGAGCGCGTACTCTGGTCTATTAGGAAAATGACTTCCAATTCACCCTCAACTTTTGCACTCCACGCCTTCTTTTTGTCACATTCTCCATTGACTGCAAGAAGATAGGATGGAGAATGTGTATGAGTCATTGAAGTACTACACAAGGTAGGAATAATGTTTTATATTTAAATTTAATTTTACTAACATGTTGAAAGACTTCCTATTGGCACACCCATGGCACTGCAAAGGGCCAGATATGCTTCGAGTGTGTCGTTCGGTATTACAGTGCACGTGTTGTATTCATGTGCAGTTTCTGTTAAGGAAACAATGTCGTGACAGGGCAAAGTGGGGCTGTCAGGTCTCCACATGAGTTCCCACCATTCCGTGGCAGGGTGTGAAGATGCGTTACATTTCGGCTGACAGTCTGGTTCGGGAATGTTCTTGCAACCAGGATTGTTGGTTAATTCCCATCGAAATGGATCCTGCAGAAGACCATATGTCAATTTTTTTTGATGGATTATTAGTTTTATGATGTTGATGTTAGATTTTAGAAGAGTCTGTGGACCTTCATGCAGAATTCCCAATAATTCACCATTCTCATCGTTAAATTTGTACTAACTAAAATGATCACGGAATTTGATGAATTCTAGCTTGATAATTGGAAATTTAAAGTAAATCTTTTAAATACAATGATACATGAACAGAAAATCTACCACCATAAAACTTTAGTTCTAAAAATTGCCCTAAAAATATGCAGTTCTATGATGGTTTGAGCAAGTAACCCTCGAACTACTGCAAAAAACTAGTTTTTTTTTTTTTTTAATAAAAAGCAGTATAGGCCCTACTTTTCTGATAGTTTTCTAAAACTTTGTCTGAAAGGATGTACAATAGTGTGGTTTTAATTGGAAAATTTGAACATTTTCGTTCAAAATTGAGGTTCCAGGAATGTATAAGGAATTAATAGATGTATTAATCATAAAAGTCCACTTCGTCTGTGAAGATGCTAGTGTGCGCCTATACCTTAAAACTGTTCATTTTACTGCTCTTTATTCCATGATGGAATTATGATTGATCTGACCATAAAAAAATATGGTTAACATCTTTATCGTTTGTTGCTGAAATTTCTATACCTTTGCATCATCTGCTGGGTTATCGTTGTTATTTCCAAACATCCCAATAAGTTGGCTGTGCTTGTGCTTGTTGGTGTAAAAAATGAAATACTTGTTTTTCAGGCTGAGAATGAGTTTGATGTGATACTTTGTTGTGACCTGGATGTAGTCACCTTCACGGAAAACTTTAATTTCACTGAAAGGAGAGGATTTCATTTTTATCGACAAATGTTAATTGGACTACAGTAATGCTTTTTATTTAAATATGAATTAGACAATGGTTTGTAAGTTGATTAAACAAATTACCTATTACTAGCTTCAAATGGCAATTCTGCTGGTCTGCCATTCACTGTCACTTGTCCATGATAATTCAGTCCCAGACTTAATGATGGAAAAAATATCTGAATGCCACTGTTATAAATCACAGTATATCGGTGATCTATGAAGTCATGGGCGAGCAGATAAATGCAATTTTCATTTGCCATCCATGAACGATCCTTCAATATTATCCCATCAAATGTGTGCAAGATTCCATTTTTGCTGATTAGTGCATGGCGGCTATAGTTTTCATCACTAAAGAGCTGATGCATTGTTAAAGATTGTCCACTGATAGCACTACGTAATTTCAATAGTTGTCGTATAAATGATGGGCTTAACTGTGTAGGAAGTTTCTGAAAAAAGAAGATGACCCGAGTTTATCTTGTGACAACCATCAAGATACTCATTGCCTTAATGTAATGCGTGAAGAGGTTATCTTAAAAAATATATATCAAACACATTCGTCGATCGCAGTTGTAGTAGTATTAGTTTATGAGCCATTTTTTATTGTTTAATTTACTTCAAAAATATTGTTTTTGGAACCTTAAATTCCAACTTCAAAGTAGGCTACAATTATCCTAGTGTAGTTTTGGACATAAACGCTTCATCAAAAATATTTAATTGAGATTAAATCATTGTTAAATATAGTTTATCGCTATGATTATTGTAAGGTTAATTTAATTGATTGGATAACTTACCATGAAAGATTTCAAGTAAAATGGTATTGAAGTACTAGAAACGTAGCTTTGTCCATTAATCAACCCTGGCCTGTACATGTATTCTTTAATGAATCTTCTAGTTATTTGTCCAGTCCACGGTATAATTTTATCTCTTATCTCAAAGTAATTCCAAAACCATTCTGCAAATGTAAAACAAATTAACTTATTCTTATACAAATATGTCTTTTTTAAATAATCAGTTTACATACCAATATAGCCATCCTTAAATATCATCCCAATAAGGTATCGCCCTGTATTGGCTGCAATTGAAACAGTCGGTCCACTGATTATGGGATCCTTTGTCACAACATATCCAGCATATTGAAGAAAATTCTTAATTTCGGCTATTGTGGCCACTCCAGCTGAAACAATGTAGGCCTTTGCATGCAAGAATGTCTCCACAGTGCGTGAGTGGCGAGGGTCCAACATTAATTTGCTAAATGCTAATGCTGCCTGGAAAGGTATCATATAATTCTAAAAATTTACAAGTATAATATTCTCAATGATGAAAGATTTCTGAATAACTTACCTTGCCAGTTTTTTGCTTTAACAAATTTTCAATCAGTTTTGGATTGTATATAACAGTTCTGGTTAACTGCTGTGGGTTTGCTAAACGTAGCTCAACTTCAGCTATAAAAGATGCAGAATTGGGCTGAAAAATTTAACCATAAATTGTGGTTAAAATCTTAATTTGATTCAAGCTGTTTTTTTAGCTTATACCGATGAAGAGGTTGTTCAGGGAGATTTACTCAAATACATGTTGTTTTATAGATAAATAAAACCTATTAATTAATAATGTGCAAAATTGTTGGTCATGGACTTAGAAAGGGAGGGATATATTTTTTAATCTACACATGTCATAATACATGTAACTGTCTGAAGATGAAGCCCAACTTATCCTTTTATGCTGATTTATCAGTAAAATAATTTTCCGACAAATGCGATTACCATATTTTTTAACAAGATATGTTTTGCAGATATTTATTTTGGAATGGTTTTAATTGAAAGTTTTTAGTTTAAAATTTTCAATTTAAAGGTTAAAGTTGTTTGAAAACCCTTAACATCGTTTTTAAACTTACTTCAGAATAAAAAAATATTTTTAAGTGAAATAGTGTCGTCGTTTATTTCAAGCTCCTTATAGCAAACTAAAACTGTAAAGCATTTAAAATGTTTTTAATTAAGTTGAGTTGCAAAATAAATGCGAACATATGTTTTGTAATTACTTTCTAAATATATATACTGTATATTTGGGATATTTCTCAAATTTAAACTCTTGGTACTATACAGTTTTTTAGTTTTCCAACAATTATGATTTTTGAACTTAGCAAATTTTAGCTGCTCAACATCCATTTAAAAGAGCTTTAAACGGAACTGAACAGTTTTGCACAATGATGTGGCTAACCATTAAGGTTTTATATATATAGCTTACATTTGCTGAGGTGCAATTTCTGCTTAGACAGGCAGTAAACAACAGTTGCGTGGTTTTAATGTTTTTCTGACAGAAGATATACAAGTCAGTTGATGTATCAGGGAAAACCAGATGGATTGTGACTCCTTTTTTATCATCTGGATAGTATATATCCCACAACATATTTGGCACAATATCTTTGTTCTAGAATTGAATGTTAAACAATGCATCTTAAGCGAATAAGTTTCATAAATTCCACTTGGAATAAAACTTTTGCAAAATTATTACCTTGCTTTTGAAGTTAAAAATCTTTTTGTAACCATCTTGCCAATTTCCACTAACATCAATGTCGACGAGTTCATGAGACATGTTCATAATTTCTTTTCTTTCACCCACTTGTTCTGTGGGAAAAATGAAATCAACTGTACCGATTATCTGACTTGAATTAAATTATAGTTTAAAAAAATAATCAAAATATATTAAAGAAAACGTTAAAGAAATTGAGGATATTTTCTCTTCTATGTAGGCTCCTAAATTTACTTACGCCTGAGATTTACAGCGAGTAAGGAATCGACTGCAGAATTTGCAGTAATATTCATATCCAAATACAAGTAGGGTGTCATCAGAGCAGGATAACTTGTCACTAATTTAACAGAATGGTTGTACATCTTTGATTGAAGATTTTGGGTTAGGTACAACTCACCACTATGGTTTGAAAATGAAACATTCAAAAAATAATCAGCTATGTTGCCAGCTGAAATGTGTGACATATTCGATTGCCAAAAAACAATTTCTTTTTTGAAGCTGAAATCCAAGTTTAATGTAGAGGTCCAACGAAAGTCTTCTGTTGGAATTTCCAATGAAACGCTTCGACCATATCTGTTTGTAAGAAATTTAAAAACCATATTGATTACTCTAGAAAGAACTATTGTTGCAAAATGTGTGGGAAGATTTCATAAAAGGATATACAGTACATTTAGCAATGCATAAGATTATTACAGTAGTTATTATTAATACATGGTTGCCAAAATAAATGTTTATAAATACATGGTTGCCAAAAAGCGTCATCAGATATTATTTCTTCAAAGCAATTTTATTATTTTTTATCTCATACTTTATAACTTAATATTAATATTAATTTTCTATCATCATATTATCTATGATGAATATTTTTTTAAATGTATGATCGGTTTACTTAAATTTTGAATTTTGGATTTTCTTGATATTCAACATGGTCAAGGTACATGTCATGTGCATTGCTAGATATACATGTAGTATAGTGTGATCATCACCTGGCTTCATTTAGTAATAAGTAGAGTTTTCTTGAATGAAAATGAATTTGAAATGTAGGGGTTTCATTATTATTTCTATAATATGTGAAGCTTGCTGAAAGATTCTTCTTTGCAGCCCACAAAATATTTGAATACGGAGGTTTAAAGATAATCTGTGATTCCATTGGTGGAAATTCATTATCGTCCATTTGAATGTCAAGCTCAGTAGAGCTTTTAGAAGGGGAAAGTTCACCACTAGATAAAATTGAGTGCATCCAGGTAAGATGTGGATCCACAGCCTATTTATTGAAAAAAAAATATATATTAATTTCCTTTACAATTTAGTCGAACTCGGTTAAGTGAAAACTGACCCCCGGCAAGAAAACTATTGCACTTATCCGGTTTTTCATTTATCGAATTTTGCATAAATGCGCTTATTTTACCTCATATTATACTCAGAGCAATCAAGTAAGTGCATGGTTGCTTAATCTCTTGGCTTCTTAAACAATTTTTGTTGTTACTAAATAAAAGTTTTTACAATGAAAACATCAATTTTTAAATCGTTCGAATACAATCTTTTTTTTGTGATGACATTATTTTTACCCTCATACGGAAGTTTTGTGAGATATAATGTACAGATATTATCGGCTCCTGCTTTTATGAGCATGTAGCGACTCCCAAAAACGTCACAGTTTTCTCTTACTAAATTAGAATGGCATTAAAAAAACATAAATTGAAGTCTGCAGTCACCTGTATAGGTTTGAGATAACAAAAAAGTACAACACAAACACATTCTGTTATTCATTGACATGGATGATAAGGAAAATCTAAATCATTTTGAAGGGAGATCGAGTTCTCAACTCCCTTTTTTCATTTAAGCAGGTTTCATTTATCCGAGCTCGACTGTATTAAAATAAATATTGCATTATACTTTCTTGTAGTCTTTTTTTGAGTAGCTCTTTGCCTGGAAATGTTTCTCTTGTTATGGAAAATTTAAAGTTTAATTTGTCTGGTGGTCCTTGTTCATATCTGGAATCTATTTCGGCATTGATTGAATACCACGGATCTACGAGTTTCAACTTGTGAACTTTTGTATGCAGATCTCTTTCATCATTTAATGATGTTGTTGCTGTAATATTCAGAAATGTCTGAAATGATAAATAGAATATAGGTTGTTTAAAACATAATGAAATATATGACGTAGGCTAATAACTGCGTGACTTTGCTCCACCCTTAGGCCTTCTTCAGGAGCTGTTTAATAACATACGAAACACAGATTGCTAAGTTTAGCAGTCGACATAACTTCATATACCACCTAACCACTTGAGAAACTAATGGGAACTATTATAATTTAGTTATTTTTGCTTTAAGTAACATTATCATTCGAATATATAAATGAAATTTTCAAGTAAATTGTATAAAAATTAAAATTTCTATTAACGAGAAATTGATAGCAAAAGTTTTTATCAAGGCTGGAGTTTTTTTTAATTTAAACTTATGGAGGCATTGTTGTATTTTAAAATGATGTGCATTTGTGAAACAAGCTAAATATTTAGACAATGAAATTTGTATTCATCAGAAGAATCCTAATGTTTAAAGAAATCGGGAATTGAAATTAATACAAAGTATGATAAAGCAACTTTGTTCATAGAATAGGCCTACAGGTATCATTTGAATATTCCTTGCTAAAGTTATTACATTTTTTTGTGTGAAGAATATTGGAAAGTTTCAAATTCTAAATACATGTATATACATGTGACACTTACATTTTTTAAAATATTCCTGCTGTTCTTAAAAACATATTTTTAACTCACCATTAAGTCATAGTTAGGGAAATAATGTTTTGTCAGGTTAAAATGCATTGTGTTTGATGTTGTAAAAGTTGGTCCTAGGAATGTGTGAACTTGTATTATGGACTTTGGTGTTTTAAGATAATTGTAAGTAAGTTGCGAAGATCCAAGTTTTGGTGAGGTTGGTCCAATAGAATTTTGCACTTCCCGATGAAGTTCCACATATCCCGAGTAGGGATCTTCTCGAAAAATATCCTGTTGAATTAACTCCCATAGCCATGGCTGCTTATTCAAACTGAAAATTAAAAAAAATATATTAATCTTTCGTTGATAATGTTGTTTATCTTATTTTCATACCTTTTATACTGAAAGAAATGATTGGTCAAATGTGATGTTAGGAATTCTTGATGTTTGTATTTGAATCCATAGTAGTTGTCAGGAGATGTTATATTTAGGTAGACTTCTGTAACGGGTACGGAAAGTCCTTTACCAGTTAAGGCTTTGGAAAGTCTGTTATTAGCAGTTTCTTCCGACATCAGCTGCTGTGTTGTCTTTATCTGAAAGATAATTCGTTATAAAATATTACCTGATCTTTTTTTGCACAAATTTCTAATGCTATTGTAAATTGATGAACTTATGTTTCTTCTATACTACCTGATAATCTAGTATGGTTGGTTGTTTATCAAATATTTGATATTCCGCTTTAAAATGATAACCTCTATTTGGTAAGTTTTCTTTCAAAGCTTTAAATTGTGCGAAGAATGTGGTGAGTTTGGTTTGAAATTCTTCTGTTGGTAACTTCCGTTTATGAACAAGTTTCATTATTTCAGTGGGCATGTTGAATTGTTTCATGCCTAACAATTAATAGAAATTGTTAAATAGGCAATTAACACATCTAAATTTATTTAAATAGATGGAATAACCTTACTTGGACTAGTAATATATGCTTCAAATGTTTGAGCTTGTGTGTCATCTTCAGATAGATGGAATGCCAATTTCAGAGGAACCCTGAATTTGTTAAATTTAAATTTTACCATTGTTTGGAATTGACAGCTAAAATTATTCAAACCTCAAAGAGCTTTAAAAGCCATTAGATGATTTCCATAGGCCTACTCATTACAAATAGAGAAGTCACTAAATCTTACTTGGCTAAAGCTTCAGTTGTGTAATTCCAATTAGAATTGGCCGCCATTAATGTCCATGGTTTGTCTGCCCGATTGGTAACATTAGGATATGATTTCTGATGACATAATTTTATTCCTAAAAAGGGAATGAGTTTTTCCGAGCACCAATTTTCTGCAATGCGCTCCACATCCCAGTCAGGGATATCCTCAATTTCATTATTTCTAATTAGTGAGTTTGTCCTCCTGAAAATATAACAGTAAATCAAAAATAATGTTCAAGATACCTGACAAGTGACAACATTTAATAAAATGTATAATACGTTAAGCTTAGTAGTTGCATTGAACGTTGTGGCAGTTCTATTCCCAAATTGATTTTTTTCTGTTTGGAATCCCATTGCATTTCAACATTTAGTCCAATTGATGTTGATATTGTGCTAAAAGACTGTACCCCGAAATTTGATATACCTGGTAGTCCTAAATTCATGCCATTCTTTAATGTTGCTAAGGCACTGAAAATAAATATTTGCATTAAAGAAATGAATGTGCAAAGTGGCACAAATTAAGTTGTCCTACTTAAAGCTATTTGTGGTTTTTAAATCCATGTGATATAAGTTCCCATTGCCAGATTTGTTTTGCATGGAGTTATGTATTAGATAAGCATCAGTGGTCCAGTTCAGTGGCAATCCAATTAATGTTGGGACCAAATTGAAGGCTTCCACCACTTTCCAGTAATTTGAGTTGAATGAAGTCGAGTTGTTGACTTCATATTTGGATAATCTAGCTTTTGTCTTATATAATTTTTCAAATGATGATGTTGCTAAGATATTATCTGTAAATTTAAAAACAAATTCCATGTAATATTTATTATTATCATGAAAAGTCAATAAGTAGCAGTTTCCTGTTAAAAAAATTGACAACTCTGACTTAAATTATGCTTCATCTATATAATGCTATTTATTTTTATGAAAATCTTTAAAGCTGCATTTATTTTTTCAAGTCCAACAAATCGAATGCTCAGATTCGAACACGACTGCGCACGACTTGTTAAAATGTAATCCTTCGCCTTAAGTGAGTTATTCATCCCCTTGAAGTACGACCTATCAAGATAGATAAGTCCTACTTCAAGGGGAAGAATAAATGTAGACGTCACAATCATTTCTTGAAACATTTTTTATTATAATGTTTTCAATGTTGGTAAAGTACTTTGGGATTACCTTAATACAACATGCTATATGTTTATCGAATGTTCAATGCACTGAATTCTAGTGCCAATACTTTGATTTCTTAAAAATGTCTCGAATACTGTACATGTCATTTTAGCTTATTGGTGTCTATCTTTTGTTGGTAGTCACTGTTGTTTATTATTATTTTGAATGAAAGCATACTTTTAATGAGAAAATAAAACATGTAATTACCACTAAAAATTCATGAATGAAAGCATTTTTGAATGAAAGCATACTTTTAATGAGAAAATAAAACATGCAATTACCACTAAAAATTCATATTTTAAATTATTCTTTGGAGTAGTAATCAGATTAGAATGCATACCTAGGAATCCAAATGAAAATAGGCCTTCAATGCTATTTGGCAGAATATTTGAATGGCCTCGTTGTTGTTGGTCATCTAAAGAAATCAAGTTTTCCAGTACTCTTGCATCAACTTCATATGGGAACTTGTTCCAGTCCATACTTGTGTTTTTAACCACATTAACTGGAAAACCTTGCAAAACTAAGCCAAATATGCTCCTATCTAAGTCCAATCCTAATGCCTGAACAATCTCGGCAAAATCTAGAAATAGACATTTTTAATGAATAAAATTCATTGATCCTTAATTTAAAAATTCAATTATATGAATTACTTCATACATCTAGTATTTGATGAAAAGCTGTCCATGCTGAATTTTTTCCCAAACAATTGCAACTTTCCATATTCTAAGGTAGCATAAGGTACATAGCTAGTTCCTGAATATAACAAGCTGTTGGCATACCCATAACCAAAACGATTCACAGTGTCTCTGAGAAAGGATGATCCGTAAGAGTACTCGTTTTCATAGTATTTTGAAAAGAAACCCTTCTTAAATCTGAAATCTTTGTTTTCATGTATCTGATAAGGGTTTGGATTAAAATATCCTTGTTTTTTTGGACTGCTATTACAGTTTAAGGATTCAGGATTTTCTTCAGAAAAAGATTTTGTCATCTTGATATTTGGCATTTCCTTTCGAATTTCCTTTGCATATCTATATGAAATAAAATTTTAAATTTACAAATAAATTATTACTGTTATAAAATTTTAACTTATTTTAAAATTAATTATGGTTTACTGGAAACTAACCTGGCTCTTTCAAGATCCATTGAATTGGCAACTGCTTCCATGTGACTGATAATAAAAGTTTTTAGGTTATAATTCATTCCAGAATCTTCACGATTTAATAGCCTAGTAATATCTTTGACAAATTCTGAATTTCCAAATTTTGCTGCTGCAATCAAGTATGCATGCACATGATCTTCATGTTTTAAATCAGGATTTTGTAAGTTATTGAACAGGAAATGATAAAGAGTATCACTAGAAGACATTCTTCTTGTTACCTGGATTAAAAACAAATAGTTTTGGTAATAGTTTAGAAATTTCATTGGTTTATAATAATGAAAACCTACTTGTATTGCCAAAGTACTAATTGACCAATGAGCTTCTTTGTTAATGATACAAGTGTTAAGTTGGTTTAGACAATCCGGCATTGCCCTTTCAAGTAATGACCCCATGTTGGCCATAGCCTGAAAGCATGTTTATCGCCAAATCAGATTGTTTTTAGTTAATATTGATAAATTTCAATGTGCTTTCCAATTCATTTCTTAACATGTAGTGCCACTGTAATGTCTTCAACTTGATAACTTTCTGAAGCAGTACACGTTGCACCAATTGGCTTGGCAATAAACTTCACAATGTTGTTGAGAATGTCAGGAACCTTTCG
Organism: Ommatoiulus sabulosus; assembly: GCA_034697705.1. Classification (NCBI taxonomy): domain Eukaryota; kingdom Metazoa; phylum Arthropoda; class Diplopoda; order Julida; family Julidae; genus Ommatoiulus; species Ommatoiulus sabulosus. The sequence goes on along the minus strand of JAQGAO010000634.1, from coordinate 8,201 downwards.
GAATATTTGTAATAATCTTGTTGTTACTGAATTTAATACTTAATGTTCCATTTAAAAAATGAACGTATAAGCATACCTTTAACAATTCTTCCTTATGCTTGATCCAAAATCGGTTAATTATTGATGAAAAGGCAAGGATTTGAAATGGTGTAGCCTTCCTTACTTCAACTATTGTCTAAAACAAAATTATAATGGTGCATGGTTATTCAGTTTGAGACAGAATTCAAGAACTCTCAAATTACACATGCAGTAGGCTATGTGGTAGCAACCGAGTAAAATCTGATTACAAAGTTTAAAAGGGGGTGACACATGAAGATTCCAGAAAACTTTGGACGTGACGTTGGGCTACAAATTCTTGATTTGTACAATTCTAAAATTTTAACCGGCAAGACAAAAAATTCCATTACAAAGTTGAGCGTTGTCAAATTAGTGTAATATTGGAATTTTTCAATACTTAATGCGCAATATCAATGTTGCATTTGACATATGTTTTCGGCATTGGCAGGAATCATCTATTGTACAAAGATATGCCGGAAAGCATCGATGCTATATGAAACTACAGTGTAGCACAGTTCTTGAGCAATTACATCAAGCTTTCCTGGCATAACATTGATTGATATAATGCATGTTTGCTACCAATCCTGAAAACGGAAGTGTCAGCTTAACGTTATAGTTAGATGTGACATTTACACAGATTACACTAATTTTACAATGGTCTACAGCTTTCTAATTGAAATGTGTGGTCTTTGTTCAATGGATAAAATTAATAATCACTGGCTCTCAGAACTTGATGTCCAATGTTCCATGTGATATGTTTTTTGGAAGTCAAAAATTATTTTCTGTTCAACTATGTAATCAGGGTTTACTTCGCTTTTACCACATGAGTGTAATTTGAGTGGCCTGAATTATGTCTCACCCGGTATACAATATGTACTGATCCATAATTCTCCAACGAATGGCTCCCAAGTAGAACTTTCAAATTTTCTGAATGCAATCACTTGAATAGCACTTACCAGCAATTCCTCGAGGATGTCTATTTCATCAAATTGCATATTCGTCCATGTAAAAAATATAAAATCTAAATATTCATTCCCAATAATGTCATGAAGATTTTCTGCCTTGCATTCCAATAACATTCGGAATGCTCGAATACAATGAGCTCTGTTGCATTGAATCAGTGCATCTCTCCATATATGGGCAGTTTTAACCTGGAATGCATCAGACAAGAATTAGATTATGGTTTAAAAATCAACTTAAACTTAGTTTAATTTCTATTAAACTTGCCTCTCTTTCACTGTATTTGCCGTTGTCATACGAGCATGATTTATTTGAATCCATATTGCATTTCTGGAAGTACTTACAGATATCTGACAAGTCTGATGTTTTTCTTAATAGATGGATAAGCTCATCTAATACATTGGCATTGTTTACTTCAATTGGCAAATGTTCATTTGGTGTCAATAATTCCAACAAGGATAACACTGAAAATGAAACCATATCAAGCAACCTAATTTAAAGTGCATACTCAAAGAAAATTCATGCCATTATATTTTATCCAGCATTTACCATTTTCCCTTAAATTTTTTGGATTATTTCTGGGGCTTTCTATCTTCTCGTATTCGTATTGGATGCCTCTCAATTCAAATGATGTCCTGTCAAATTCTGTTTGTTGCAGTGTAGCAGTTTTTTTAATTTTAAAAGAGTGCCTATAATGACAGGTGCATATTTATATATTTGCATATTTGTGAAATAACTCATTGTCAAATCAAGTTTCCTATAATATTCCTTAAATATAAAGGACAGTTCCACAGCTGTATTGTATAGGTACATTGGTGCTGATTTTAACAAGCTGTAATAAACCTTATGTAAACTGTTTGATTTGAAAGTATACAATAACGCTTTTGATTGAAGAACTCATCTTTAACACCTATGCATAGAATAATGATACTTGCTTGATCTGAGTTTGAACGGAGATTTCAGTGTTTTTAGTTGATTCTAGAAGTATAGCATGCCTCTCATGGCACGATGTTTCTTGTAAATTGCCACCATAAGTAAATTTATATGCACAACTTGCTGTTGAATTAATCCAAAACATCTGAATAAAACTCTGCAATGTATGGACATTTTAAAACCATGTTTTTTTAAAATACACCAAAACTTTGAAATAATAAATGACAATTACCATATTCCAAAACAGGGACCAGGGGCTATAAGGCCAGTTCACTCTACTTGGAAACTGGCATTTATTCAGGTCTTTTACCAAATTTACAGTTGCTCCATGCTGTTCATATTTAACTGGACATATACCCTGGACATCTGTTCTCATCTAAGTTTTAAAGAAAGAAAACTGTATATTTCTCATTTTTCATTTGTTTGCCTAGGTAGAAAAGCATACCTCCTGGTCTTCGAAGTCTGTTGATTTTTGCTTTCTTTTACTTATTAAAGTTGTTATAATTCCCCTTTTAAAATTCAGCATTTTTAATTGTTCACTCTGGTGGGCCCATACTCCTTCAAGAGCTCCATTCACCATAATAAACTCCACAGGGTACCTGATACAAAGATAAGTCTAAATTCGTGAGTAAAGTATTGTTTTTTGGAAAATTAGCAATCTAAACATTTACTCTTAATTTATATATTCCTGTTAGCAAATTTTCATTATGCTAATGTTTAGAAAACTATTGAAATGTCATTGTAAAATTGTAGCTCACAAAGTCTACTAGGTAAAATATTGTTACTGTTAGGCCTATCTATTTACAATGCAAATATTACTTATATGCAAAATTTATTTGAGTTAAACCATGCTTTAACCATACCCATTTAGTTATCGTTGAAGTCGCATTAGATATTTTGTTTATATGTATTGTTATAGCATTAATTTTGTTTCTTGTTACATCTTACAATTATTAATGAAATCTAACCTGGCAAGCATTCTAATAAATAAATTAATATTACGGTAATTTACGAGATGATGCTGATGTGCAAACAAACATACCTACTTATTGCTTGTGAAAATTCTTCTGTTTTGTGTTTCTGAGTTTCCCATGCTTGACTTACCATTTCAGATAAGTTGCAGTTAGCAACCTTTTATTAAAACAATATGAAACTTATAGTAGAGCATTACACATACATGTATATTTTGTCCTTCAATTCATTATACAAATTTCTTACTTGCAAATTATATTTACAGCCACCATATGAATTTAGTTGACCTTCGCATTGAATGTGTATTCCTGTTTGTTGGTTAGTGGTTCCGGTGGCCATTCCATTTGTTACGATTTCATAGCTGAAGTAATATACCTGGTTAGGTCTAAAATACTCATAATCTATAAATAAATAACATTTTACATTTTTCATCCCATTTACATGAAATTGATGGTATTTGGACAGCACAATAAAACTAATACATGTAGGAAATATATTTTCCTGATGTTAATTTAAGAAGGATAATTATTGTGCCATATTAATGCAATTAATGATACTGTAACCTTTATGAAAAGATTCTTCTGTTTAGGGTGATAAGTATTGAACTACGTGTATACTGCTTAACTTAAAGTATCTCACATTTATAATAGCAAAGTTTTATAGTTAATATAATACAGCTGAATAATTAATTTATGGTCAAAAATTGAAAGAAAATTAATTAGATTTATCTAAGGATTTTTGTACAATGATCATGCATACCTTGCTTGCATTGTACTGCCTTTGTTGACTGGAAACTTTGTGGGTCATCTACAACAAATAAAATGTGAACATAAATTACAAAATGGCTTGTTTGCTAAAATATCTTGTTTACCATCTGATTAAAGATACCTTTGATTATCTTTATTAGAATATGTAATTTGAATATTTAAAATACCATTAATTTGCAATAAAATCCATACAATGACTAGAAATATAATTTAATGAATATTTTGCAAAAATAATGTTTACCAATCTAATAAATCCTTAAATGGTACAAAGATGAATTATTGCAGATGTTTTTGATATTAGCTAAATTCACTAAAAACTTAGTAATTTATTTTATCAAATATTGCTAATTTTTTAAAAATAACTTGTCATTAGAAAGTTAATTACTTCTGAACGGAATTTTTCCAAACTCAAATGAATATTTACAAGAATCAGCTAAAATGTCATATGGCAAACAAATTATAAAATAAATGTATTTTGTTATGCCCAGATCAGATTATTCAGAACCTACCACATTCTTTTGATGATCTTGTAAAAATATCCACAAGGAGGCACGCATTAGAAATACCTTTTCTGCATGTTTGATAATATGTACGTTCACAATACTTATTACAATTTCTGAAGATAAATTGGTGTTCCAAAGAAAATCCAACTCCAATAATCCCCAAGAGTATCAGCACATTGACTTGTAACATATTAATCTTGAATTAGTTCTGATGATTGTTGTTCCATCAAATATTTACCCTGGTTTCTTCATTGAGTTAAATTGCAAGTTTTTTTTTTAAAAACTGCCTACAAGGCCATCTGATTTATTACTGTCGTGTCCATCTCGGTCGGGTTCATTTATCAGGTATTTTATTGTTTTTTCGGGATGACACTGACTATGAAGACAAGTGAGTTAATATTAAGTGCAAGCTATAACTCACCCATAACATGAATTAATGTGGCGAGTTCTGATAATTTGAAAACTGGAACTGCCATAGTGACTCTACAGGTGTACCATCCAGATGCCTTCATAGTAATATTAGTGAGAATTAAGCTTTTTTCATCGATTTTTTCTGCCTGCAAAGAACGAATTTTCATGATTGTTGTTCCATCAAATATTTACCCTGGTTCTTCATTGAGTTAAATAATATTACAAATACAATTTACAAATATGGAGGTTCCATGCTTAACTGTTAATTATATACCATGTTTAGCTTATCAAAATTTAGTTCAAGTAATTTCATTTTGAATATTGTACACAAACTTACTACTTAGTTACAACAAAGCCTAACTTACATTAACAGTAATTCCTTTAACATTAAACGTTTTCCATGGAGGATGTTTATCAGGCATGTAATATGCAATTTCTGTGCTATTATGATACCAGTTTACTGCATACAATTGCTCATTCTCTGCATCATAGTTGCAAGTTAAGGTTACATCCATTCCTACTTTAGGGTTTTGTGGTGCATTGAGACGGATCAATTTAAGACTAAGTACCCCTGGAAAGGAAAAGGTGCAAATACTTTATCTTTTTAATATTATACATGGTAGCACATTATCATCAACTTTCTGCTGTAAGGAAGAATTAGTCTCATTTACTCCACTTTTTGCTGTATCATATGCAATTGTTTAAATATTAATATAAAGTTAGTTTATAATTTTCAATACAATTATGTGCATCTAAAATTCTTTTTGCAAAGATGAACTGCATGGTGTCAAAATATTAGCAATATTTAATGGATTAAAAGCAGCTAAAATTACTTTCTTATGGATTATAAACTGCATTGCTTATGATAATATTTTAATTATACGATTTTTTTGTACTGCTGTGTTTAAAATGAAATGCATTAACATGCATAGTTTGAAAATATTTTTAATGATTTAATGCTGCGCCTTTAAGCCCCCACTACCAACCAATAAACCAATGATTTAATGATTTTTTTAATGTATTTTTCACACTTTTATACTTGATACGGGCTTTAAAATCGAACAGAGACAAATTCCACCAAATAAATATGTTGTGTTCATGGTTATAATCAAAATGAACTTACCACAAATGTATCCACATATTAAAATAAATGCGCTCTTTAGAATGTTATGCTTCATGGTCCTGTTTTGAAAACACTAGTACTAATTGTTATCAAAAATCCCAAAAGTTAGGATGCATCTCATGCTTCTAATAGGCAAGTTTAAAACTGAAAAACAGAGCTGAGCAGTTTTGAGTCTAGAGTCTAATATGAAAGCACAATTTACAAATATGGAGGTTCCAGTTTGGAAATTTGATATCCTAACCTTGAACATATGTATTATTTTACTCACCAAAGGAAAATGATCTCTTTGGTTTAATGTCTAATTTAAGATAATCCTATGGTTTTCCATGCTTTTCTCACTACATTATAATCTATAGCTATCCTTTTTTAAGAATAACATTAATCATTTTAGCTACAGTATATTCAGTTACATTGTTGTTAATACATTAACATCATATGCAAGTTATATGTTTGTTATGTTTTGTGTGTTTCATTTAATTGTTGCCGGATAAGTGAAAATTGTGCCTTTCAAACTACAGTAAATTCGCGGATTATTCGCCAAGTCTACTACTATAGTCGACTCGTGATTTTACGAATTCCATTTACGAATACAATGTTTTCACGAAATATTATAAAAGTAAACCATAAATATATTTTTAATTTTTCGTACTAAGTTAAGAACTAAAATTTGCAATTCCCCTTTTTTACGAACTCGGTTTCTTCATACAATGTATTCTTTTCACTGCTTTTCTTTTGGGGAACGTGGAAATTTTCCCAAATGGGTTGGATTTCAGACCTTCCAAGAGGGCGGGCGGGGAGGAAGTAAAAATTGCCTTAAAAACCGAAGTAATTAACAACAGTCGCATCGAAGTTACATTATTTCGATTTCTAATGATGTCATCATGTCATTTGTGATATTGACACTTTTTAATGCCTTTACCATTTAAGAACTTTCTATACTACGAACTTTACTAAGTTCCCTACTGGCTATACTGGCTCTTAAAATGCGAGTCGAATACATGTATATTTCTAGGACAGGGTCGAATGGCGGTCTGGACAAAGTGAACTCCATGGATGACCAGTTTTGTGACATGACTGTTGAATACGTTGTTCAAAATAAAATTAAGATTATATTTCAATGTCAAAGCTATCATTTAGCAAGTTTTCAACTGGCTATACATTGTCACAGAAATGTTTAGCCATGTTATAAAGTAATCTGTAAAATGTAAAATAAACTGGAGATAAACATAGGCCTACAGTATATTCAATGTGTTGGAGAAAGGAATTTTATATCCCATTTCCTCTCATTATAAATTAGAATTATTGAAGCATGCTATGATGAATCCTATACATTGGTTAATTTTCACCTTTTCAATTTTCTCATACATTATATTCCTATTTATAACGAGTATGTACTGTAAAATCAACAATAACTGACTTCCAAAATCAATACATGTATAAACTGCTGTCACATAAATTGAATCATCCAAATTCTTGGCTTTGATAATTAAATTGTTCCATTCCTCAAGTGGTTGGAGAGATACAAAGTTGTATACAGCGTTGTATTTTAAAAAACTAATACTGTGCGACGTTTGCCAGCTTCGTTAAATTTAAGTGAGAATGATTGAAATTAGTCATAAATCGTATTGTAATCGATATGTCAAAATTGTTGATTAATTATTTTATGTGGTCTTAGCTCTTGAGGAAGACGCATTGCGTCGAAACGTTTAGAACAAATAAATGCAAGGTTGCCAAAAATTAAAGACTCATCACTCATTTGATAATTAAATTGATGAGAATGGCAATTAATAAACTGTGAAACTGTTGTACTATCATTGATATAAAATACAAAGTTGATTTTTAGGAAACTTTATTTTTAAATATCATTATACAATGTTTAATTTAAATTTTAATAATATTCCATATATTAGCAAGAATTACGTTCATATTCCTAAAACGTAAATTCTCTTCATTTTGAATGTATAACTAAGGATTAAATCATTCTGATTATTGTCCTAAAGAACCTGTAATGCAAATAGCTCACTTATCTTAGGAATAAGTTTACCCTTGAAGTACGATAGATGCCAAACTGTTCCATTAGTGGCAGCTGATATTTTGGAGAGTTTGCCCTAAAAATAAATGTCCAAAAGTTATTGAAATGCCGTAAGTGCCATTCAGTAATGGGTGACTGTTTATGGAAAATGAAAATATCAGACATTTGCAGATGTAATCATTTTTGACAAGACACTTACGCTGGTATATTAGGCGTTTGGATATTTTTCAAAAATGATATAAAAATGGCTATGACGATCTTGGATATGTGTAAAGTTATATGTGGCAATATATACATGTACAGTGTATACGTGTGCTGCCCCCTGCGCCCTTAAGCCCCCACTACCAACCAACCAACAGTGTATACATACAGGGTGATTCATAAGTCCATCACCACCCTGTGGCATTTCAAAATTACTGCAGCTACTGCAAGGTGAGGTTGTG